>JALRMI010000267.1:0-41962 GCA_026120165.1 Leptosphaerulina australis
CCGTTTTCCCTTTAACTGCTATCAAGACTCGCTCAGTTGCTCGTCGAGAGAGCTGCTATTACTTGAACTCTCCAATAATAGGCTCATAGAGGCGTTCTGGGCATAACCTATTCGGAGCCCCCAAAAACACCTTGCCGGAGCCCCCTTCAGACAAAATCACGTGACATTGAGCCAAGCGTAACTCCGACCTATTACCGACGCTTGTTGTTAAAAAAATGGATAAAGACCCCTTTTGTACTAGTCTCCACGTTAAGCGAGAAACTTCAAAAAGATTTGGCTGTCATTGGCCCAAGGTCGTCGGAAATGGCGATGCGATCGTGCGTTCAGCAGCGACCTCACCACTAACTCCTGCATCACCTGCTACAACTACAAAACCCAGTGTCACAACAACATTTTTCCAAACCATTGCGCGCAATCGATTCAGCGTACTGGAAAGCGCATAAGCCGAGCTGAAAAAAAATTAGGGTCGTGTGGTTGAGGTGCAGTGTGGACTCTGGAAGCATGACGGAGCTGGACGAGAATGTTGACGGAGTATCACCAAACCCAAAAAAACAACTTTTAGGGGGGGAAGCAAGTTGAAATACTTATTAGATGTAAGGCCAGGTTCGGCGACCTCATCTTAGCTAACTCCGAAGTGGGGAATGTTTTTTACCGCGTGGATTTGACGTGTCATGTCCGGTGAGTATACTACAAAGGCCAATAAGACAACCAACACTAAGCCAACCAACAATTAACCGTCTACCCCTCCCTCAAGTGCTACCTGTCGTCTATTAGGTCGCAGGCCATAGCTATTCTGAGGTACAGCGTCAGTCGGTGATGACCCTTGAGTCATTGGAGAGGCTGGCTAGTTGACGACGCCGAGGCGGAGGAGAGGGTACTGGTGTAGACTGAACTCACGTGAGCTTGCAGATCTTCAACTATATAGTTTTGACCACCCGCCCATATCTTTGAGTCGAGATGAAAGCTCTTCCGATCCTACGCGCGTACAGCCAACGGGAGCCGAGTATCAAAAATTCATTTGGTGGCTCAACCCGGAGGCGTACAACCACAGCGATTGGAGTTTTCTTCATCACCACCATCACCTTCGCCCATAGTGGAGCCTGTTTGGCTAGCTGAAGGATAAATCACGTGCCCACGACTTTTTTTTGGGGGCTCCGGCAAGGTGTTTTCGGGGGCTCCGAATTGGTTATGCCTTAAATAATTGTTAGACTACATCTCCCTTTACGAACTTTGGCACTAGTGCTTGAAGGTCTACCAACAGCTAGAGTAAGCAAGTTCTTGACGACTAAAAGTATTACAGGCCCACGAATTTTAGGAGCAAAGATGGTCAATCCTGTTTTGTTTCTGCAATTAAGTGATACCCCCTTCTCCCACGCCAGCAGCATTAATGGGAATATAGTAGTAGCAACTCACGGTCAGGGGTTGATCAGCCATGATAGGACATTTTGTCATCGTTCAGATGAAGCTATTGCACAATACGGCCTCGCAAATGCAAACTGATCACTGATTACAAGGGGGTACATGTACAGGTTGCCCCCCAGTCAAATTTTAGTTTCTTGGCATTCCTCAGGTTGGAAGATTGAATCAATTCACCACTTTGTGTGGCCCCCATGAGCTTGAGTTACTTTTATACAACGCTCCCTCATACTGGATATATACCTAGAGAAATCAGAAACCTCCGGTTCATTCCACTCTTCCTCTATATATTGTCGTACTTCCTGCATATTCTTTGGAATCCTCTTTCCAACACGGTACTTCAGGAGTCTCCATACATTTTCTATTGGATTCAGATCTTGTGAATTTGCTGGCCACTTCCTTCTTAGAATACCCAGCTCCTCATGTGGAGCCTGAGTGGCCCTTGCCGTATGCTGTGAAGCACCATCTTCCATTAGAATAGGCACATGAACGGTGGCCTTCTGGGCTTCCTTAAATTGATGAATCACTGGCACAATATGCTGGCGATATACTTCACCATCAATAGTGCCCCATTCCTTTTCAAAGAAGACTAAAGGGCCCTTACTATTGCTAGTGATGCAACCCCAGATCATCCACGAGTAGCCTCTGAACTTTGGTACACAGCAGGCAGGAGGTACTTTTCCTCAGGCTGGCCAGTAACTTAAGCCTGACCAAAGCCTCCACAGGCAACAAAGCACTCATCTGTCCACAGTATCCTTGCCCACTGCCACTCGTTCCATCCTACGTGTAGATGCGTCCAAGCGAGGCGATCTTGCCGGTGTTTAAGCGTGAGAAGAGGGTTTTCCGTTGCTGCCCTCCTGAAGTAGCGCTCCTTCTCAAAGGCAGCAGCTAACGTACGCCTACAGGCTGAGATACCCTCAAGCTCCGCTACACTAAGGAGGTCTTATCTTCCATGATAGCCATCAGTCGTTGCTCGTGCAATAAGACGCTGGCGCTTGGCGTGTCAAGGAAAGGGGGACTGCTTCTAGGCCGCTGAGGTGTATCTGGATGGCTGATAGTGTATGGTACAGTCGATCGAGGGCTATTGAGAGTCTGGCTAATGTGGGTATATCCCCACCCTGCGTAGTTGTGAAAGGTGAGAATTTCAATGCGCTGGCGTTAGGTGAGGCAACCGCCTGTTGCCGATTGTGCTCTCAACAAACTTCTTCCAACCTGAGTTATGCCAAGAAACTAAAATTTAAAAGGGGTAGGCAACCCGTACCTGTACCTCCCTTATAGTAGGCTAGATACCCACTACTTATCCCTAGCGTTGATCTTAGTCGCCTGTTGTTGTTTTGCCGATACCCGATACGCTACCAGTAGTCTCGGCACAGCCGGTCTGAAATTTCTCATCGATTTGAGCAACACCAACAGCTCCTCTTTTACCTAACCACTTGCTTGACAACCGCGCCTAGAGTCCCACTTTCCTGGTAGGCCGGTCACCCTTTGACCATCTCACATGTTTCGAGTCCCAGCTCTCTGCTTAAGGGCTTTATAGCTCATGTCATACGTACATATATTCAACCTGCAGAACGTACAAGATTGTTGCCACCTAGCGTGCAACCCGTACAATCGATGAGCTCATCTCGAGCAGTGTATGACATGAGTCCGGAACTTGACCCGTCCACATGCCCTTGGGGAGGTTCTACATATGACGTAAACTCATTCGTTCGATCAATCTGGTAAGCCGGTTTGATGGCGACATGTAATTTGCATCATCACCAGAGACTTATTTCAAACATCAGTCTGATCAAACAAATTCTGGGGTGACTGACGTTAGCGTCTGTGGAGCAATAGCTTGGGTCATTATCGCTCATGCGTACCCACATAGGAGTGTTCACACCAAAGATCATCAATTGAGAGTATGCCGCCCCATCCATATTTGTCACGCGTGCTAGAACAATCTCGTTTGTTGTTTGATCGCTCGTTTTGAGTACCATACCACAGAGGGAATAGGGATGTGTGCTACTACAAGTTCAATAACTTGTTGATCAGCAGTGAGAACCAAAATACGAGTACCAGACGGACTTACATTTTATTTGACATGCACTATCGATCGATATGGAGCGAAATATGCAGTCTCCATAATTTGGAAAACCTGATTGACCAGTTGCTGCGACCCAATGTCGCGCTTGTGGTAGTGCTCCTGTCTATCCATCTACGTCAAGTCCAAAAATGGATAATTTGCCACTAGGTGATCGACCAGCCATTAGATTTGGCGTCGAAAATCTGGGGAACGCTCGCTTGGAAAGCCAATGCTGGCAAATGCTGTTACGTGAATGCAACGTCTTCCCTCTTCTGGCAAGGTCTGCATACTCGTATGAGGCACGATGGAGCTTGTTCCCACCTACAAGCTTCAGCTATCAACAGCTTCTGAGCTTGTACTGCTTCATGTCATCACTATCGATAACCTAGCTGACTACATGCAGTAGGCTCAACGTTGAGCGTGGTCATAGTATTGTGGGCCGACACGAGGGCAGTAGAGCTAACCTAGATGTCATTGATCTGAGTATGTGCGTTCGTCTATAAGAGCTGTCCATTGGTTGACGTTGGAGAATGCAATCAAACACTTCTTATCTTGTACGCGTTAGCTACCTTCGAATCGTTTCAAGATGAAGTATTCTCTTGCTCAAATCGCGTTCGGCCTTGGTGCCAATGCTCTCGTTGCTCGTCAAACCTCTCAATGTATTCAGTTACAAGCTTCTGGTGGTGTCTCAGGAATCCTGGGCCAGCTCAGTGACGGCCAGAACCGTGTTGGTGGTAATTATCCAACCGGCTGTTATTGCCTGAGCGATAGTGGCTTCACCGACTCAAACGGCCGTGGGTGCATCCTCACTCCTCCTACAACACAATTCCAATGCGATGTCGGTGCGAGCCCTACCACTGGATTTGCCGTTGGATCCAGTGGCCAAGTCACCTACAATGGCAGCTCCACGTTCTATGCTTGCCCGGCTACTGATGGTGAGTATAACGTCTACACCTTGCCTCTAGCTGGTCAGGACAAGTGCGTTGAGATCTCATTGAGCTCTGCCGGATCTTGTGGACCAAGCCCATCTCAGTCAAGCGCACCCAAGCCACCTCAGCCAGCACAGAGCTATCCTGCTCCCGCTCCACCTTCTCCGGCTCAAAATGGTAATAACTGTCCTGCCGATCTGAATGGCGAGTACCAGTTCCCTCACCTGATCGTCCCTGTCGATTCCCAGCAGCCCTCCAAGGCCTTCGGCACCTCCTATAATGGCAAGGTCGACAGCCATACCTGCTCGATCTTCAACTTTGACATCCCCATATCTTACCTCGGCAAGACCTGCTCCGTTGTATTCCTATTCCCTGAGCAGAAAGACCTTGAAACATCCTCCTTCACTGTTTCCGGTTCCGGTAAAGTCGACTTTACTGAGCTTGAGAGACCTGCTAGCGAGCAGACCACCTATGCCAACCAGCCTAGTAAAGAGTCTGACCTTGCTTCGATACCGGTTGCACCCGGAAATTCTTACACTATTACCTCTGGTGATTGTGCTGCTGGCCAGACTGTTAGCTACGAGATCTGCAGTAACGGAGACTTTGCTCTCGACTACTTCCAGGACTACAACCCTAGCCCAATTGGCTTATACATCCGCCAGTGCTGAGTGTTTAAGTACTTGTACATCAGAACATTAGGCCTTGTTTTTGCTGACCTTGTGGCCTACATGCAAGGGAGCCTGGGTATACCTACTAAGGAATGGATCCGACTTGTGATGAAGTTGGAGGACTTAATGGACTTCTACATATCGTTTAGCAATTTTAACAAAAGTGGAATCTCTTTCTTTGAACCCTAAATAGTAAACCTCTATAACTAACAATGCACTCCTTTGTACCAGCACGCAGTTCAATGTACACCAATACAAGTCATATTATAGCTCTTCACGAACATGTTGAAAAGTTAGGTTTCCTATCAATTTCCGTTTACTCGGTCAACCCGGAGAATGTCAGCAAACAACAAGTGTACTGGATCGTCGTGCCGAGCACTGTTTCTAAAGTATCTTATAGTATATCTGGACGCAAGCAAAGAAATGAACATACTAGAGCACGATACGATAAAACTGCCAGAATAGCTATTTTGCTGCGTATTAGGGAATTTAGATGATAAAGTTCTCTCATGTCGAACCTACGTAAAGTGTCCAAGCATACCCTGCTTGAAGGCTGTTCGTAACGGTATTGCCTCACTACAATGCATCGTGTTCTCCATTACTGATAAGTTTAGATGGCCAATCATCTTAAATAATGATTCCTTGTTTGGATAAGCCCTTATGTGTGCCACTGTTGTTGCAGCGAGTATGCTGGCGGAGCGAGGAACTTATGCTACCAGCAAAGAACATGAGAACTGTGTTAATTGAATATATTTGGTTTATAGAGGTGCTATGTACATCTTTAATAATAGCCTAGAAGCCACTATGAAGTCATCAAGACAGATAAGTAAACACTATAGCGAACATTCCAGCTGTGTTAGCTCACAAAGTATAATGGTTGCTTGCAAATAGACCATCATCACGACCCATACTGTTGGTACAACTGCAAATCGTGTTGTGATAACAGTACGATAAGACGTGTCACATCTTGGCCGGATTGGGTATCGCGCGGATTGAGCATGAGATAACGCTGCGGTGCATAAAGATACGGCCACGTCCAACACTGGAAGGACGAACCCAAGAATCTGAACCTACAACCGGCAAGCTAGTAGATGACCCATATGTCACTGCTAGCCCTTGCCACGTAGGAGATTTGCGGTATAGCTCTATACAATCTACTCTCTTGACCCATACATCCCTCATATTTCATCTCAACCCTTGCAATTGCGCACCGTAGACTAGCGTTGCGCGACATCTACGGGCAGTCGATCAACAGCGTCCATTATACCTTCCCACATTCACGGGCGGGTATACCGACACATACTTTAACAAAGGTCAAAATTGATCTCAGTAGTTTTTGATACCAAATCAAGGTAAATATGCCAATAACATAGTGATGATCAGATCTATTAAGATGACATGACCTTCTCATACTTAGAAGTGGCTGTAGAGTGTCTTGATTGAGTTCTACAAGATGGCTGAGGCTTCCATTTTGTCTTGAGCTTGAGACCCCTCGCACTTGCAATTTCGAGGGACGTGGCTTCCTCCCACCGAACTGGGTAGTAGTCGCGTTTCACGGTAATGACGATTGGAAGAACGGCGGCTGGTTTTGACTTAGATTAATATATTTGAATATAGTTTTAACGGATGGAATTATTTTCATCAATGTTGTCCGTTATGGTCTAGTGGCTAGGATACATCGCTCTCATGGCAAGTGCCGATGTGGCCGGGGTTCGATTCCCCGTGACGGAATATATGAATCATAATCTATGATCCAATATATTTTTTGCTCGGTCTTCTACCGGACGATCCGCTCTACTGTAAAACCCCTTTGTTTAACGACTTGCATCATAGTTGAGCGGATTCGGGACCAAAAAAAATCACTACATGTTCCGGAGTTTTCTGGTCTTGTCAAATATATAACCTCCTAATGCATAAAAGGGTGTCTGCTTTATAAGGTTTGGCCAACCTACGGATCGCACGCATCATGGCCTTACCAATCCAAAAAAAATAAATCCTCGGCCCTATTTCTTTTGCTGCGAAACAGACAGGTATTTCAAGCTTGCAGACATTGCCCTTGCATTTGCGCGTCTCTGGCGCTGTCTGTTGTCACAACTCTACTACTATCTACGTCCATTGTACTACTTCAAATTTCTTTGACCGATAACTCCTTACCATTGGTGTGCGTCCTCGACTGCCCCTTTGGGCAAGAAAGAAACCCGTATGGATCACTGCCGGGAAATCGGCCGACTAAGAAGTGTTCGCTTCGGCCGATTATCCCGATAGTCAGGCATTTATGTGATGCAAACGCAGGTGGCTTGTTTCGAGGCTCTTTCGTTTGACTTGTCAGTAAGATGATGTGAGACGTGCGTTGTGTGGGGAAAGAGAGTATGAGTGTGGGCTAGACAGAGGAGGGGCTCGGTTGAAATTGCATATTCGTCAACTTGCATCTTGTAAGTTCGCCAGGGATGCATGATAGGATAGGATCTAGGAATGTCACAGGGGTAACAGCAATATTAAATCGATCGAGAATCCTCGAGGTCGAACTGCTTCTATACAACCAATCATGCCAGCAGATGCAGCGCCCTAGACTCCCGAATGTATCTGCAATGACACGCTACGGTACACAAGCAAATGAAGAACGAACTTATTACAGTATATAGTGCTTAATCGTCCAGGTTGAGGCGTTCTAGCTCCTTGCATAGAAGCGAAACCCCGCCTCCTCTCTCAGGGCTCATTACCTATAGAGTCTCTACCTCGCCCTCCTCAGCTTCCACCATTGTAGCATTCGACACAGGACTGTTCGACACACCCATAACTGACGGGCGATTTTCCATGACCCAGGCATCGATCTCAGCGAGTGCCTTAACCGGATCGCCACGGCATCCTTGCAGGAAATTCTGTACCTGTGCCGGTGTGAAAGTGTTTGCAGGGACCTTTTCCGCAAATTCTTCCGCGCACTGTTCGATAAACGCCATTGAAAAGAGAGCATCGTGAGCAAGTGCTGAACGACCGATAAGACGCATGAAGATGCTCTTTCCGGCAGATTTACTCATATTGCCGAAGTACACTTTCTTGTCGATGCGGCCCGGTCGTGTCAGCGCTGCATCCAGAGCGTCGGGTTTGTTTGAGGTCAAGATGAGGAGACGGCCTTCCTGAGATGCATTGCCATCGATGGCGTTGAGAAGACCACTAAGGGTGATAAGACTACTTCCCTTCTGCGCCTGCTGCGTTGACATCTGCGACGAAACATTAAAACGCCCCCTCCTCTCTCTCCATTGTGGGGCTATTAATGATTCAGCAAGATCGAAATCTGCCGCCGCTTGCTTTTGCTCTGCTGTAATCTCGCGACCAATGCCAGCCGAGTCAATGTCTTCGATGACAACTACACACTTCTGTGGTAGGCCCAAGAATAGATTGTGCAACTTGCCATCAGTGATGTCGCCAGACGCCAGGTTGATGTGGTAGATGTCACATTCTAGGTGGCCCGCAAGAGCAGCACTGAAGGATGTTTTCCCTGTACCAGGTGGACCGTAGAAAAGATATCCACGTCGATATGGAATACCACAGTCCGCGAAGAATTGTTTTCTGAAAGATCAGTACGTACTTCATTCATGCTCGGATTTTTTTTTGGAAACAACTCACGACTGCTCGCTGTAGTAATACTCAGCGTCCCGGACAAGGTCCAACTTAACGCTCTCCTCCATGTCGATGGTGTCAAGCTTCCTAACAGGTTTGGCGATTGACTGCCACTGTCCACCGCCATAATCGTACTGACTACCTCCAGCAAAGTACACTGTCGTCGTGCCGGTCATATTCGCCTTTTTCCATTCATGGCATTTGAGAACAAAGTTTCGCAAAGGCTCTAAGTTCCACCCCAAGGTGGTAACTGTCAGTGCATTCTGAAGCCTACCATTTGTGTCAAGACTATTCCCAGCCGGGAGACCGGGAATGTTGGGATTTTTGACACCACCTACACGGTCGAAGAGATATGGACGGAGACCAATCCTTCTTAATTAGCTGATATGATCGGATTGTAATCGCGCGTATAGATGAGTTTTGGTGGTACTATTACTTGAAAATCAACAGAAATACGAAACGAAATGGCAACATACCAGAAAATTCGGGAACCGATAGGAGGCAAGCAAGATACCTCACTGTCAATAGATTCGTGCATCTTGCGAGATCCTAGCCGGCCGGACGGCCCAATCATGAACCGCCGACCATGATTTATTTCGTCTTGTTGCGAACCTTCAGTCACAATCATTGCGCTTCTACTGCGTCGATTTTGGATAACCTCAGAACTCATCCAGGCCAGGACGTCCTTTGCAGCACTGTCAAAGTTAGCCAGATCTCTGCAACGAAAATCTCTACTTACGGGTCATGCTCTGGTATGCTTATTTGTACGGTAAACGCCCAAAGAGCGAAATCTTTTAGATATCTATAAACAGGTACAGCAGCGCTGTAAAGTGCTATCGCCGCCAGGACTTTGTCCAGATCGCTATGAGTATCTGGCCGCAGGCGGTATAGCAGGCGGTGTAAGATTTCGAGCAATGGAACCTGGGAAGACACTCTCCTGATCAGATGTCGCGGAAGGATACCAGGCGTATTAACAGGTTCAGGCCAGGCCTGGAGTTCATTATCGATTGGTTGCGCTGGTGTTGCAACAACCAAGTCGGTGGATGGTGATACTGACGCCTCCATAACGAAAAAAACAGGACCAGAGTCGACAGTGAAAGGATACCAATATACGGGAAGAGAAAATTGAGTGTGTTCCCGCAGTTTCCAGCAGGCTGCGATGCGAAGACCTGAAGGCACGTGCCGTAAGCCCAAGAAAACTTTGGAAAGTTCGAAGGGGCAGCCACCGAAGGCTGTATTAGGATGTATAGAAGACAAAGGCAGGTGTGAAACGAGAGAGAAGAAAGAATCCAAGTGCAAATATTATACAAAGCCTAATGAGGCAGCCCCTTCAATGCCAACACCAGCACGAAAATATGTCAAAGTCAGGGAGACGCGTTGCGGCTGAGATTAGAGTGGAGCCGAGGTGCTAAGCCAAAATGAGAATGCTTGGTTCTAGCCGCTCTGCGGAAGGCGCGAACGCATTGTCGGTACGTCATATGTTAGCATTCCCCTCTACGCCATTCTGACAGTCCAAGCATATAAAAGCCCTGCGGGTGTTGAACAGAGTTTTTATTCTATACTTGAACAAACTCTAATTTTCGGCATTCAATCTATACTGAACAAAAAAGAATGGCGGACACACACAGCCTCCAAGCTTCAAAGCTATTCTCTGTTAAGGACTATACCTGCGTCGTCACTGGTGGTGGCAGCGGTATCGGTTTGATGGCTGCACAGGCTCTTGCTGCGAATGGTAGACTCTCCACGTAAACCAGCTGACACTAAGCTAACTGGTAATTGTAGGCGCAAAGGTGTACATCACAGGTCGGCGCCAGGAAGTACTCGACAGGGCTGTCAAGTCTCATAATCCAAAGGAAGGAGGTCAAATCATCGCACTCAGCCCGTGCGATGTGACCAAGAAGACTGATCTCGAGAAGATGTATGAAGAGCTGTCCAAGAAAGAGAAATATATCAATCTTCTTGTTGCTGCAGCAGGTATCAGTGGGGAGAAGGCAGAACCCGATTCAGGGAAAGCAACAGATATGAAAGCGAAATTATGGAACAACGAGACTTTCGAAGGCTGGGCCGAGACTTACAACACCGATGTCAGCGCTGTTTACTTTACCACTGTGGTCTTGCTTCCTCTCCTCCAGGCTGGCACAGAGACTCACGGTCACCTCTCCGCGTCAGTAATTGTGATCAGTTCTATGTCAGGCATCATGCGCCACGCCCAAGGGCACTTTAGTTACAATGCTGCCAAGGGCGGTACAGTTCATCTGACCAAGCTCATGTCTGCGGAGTTTCAGCAATTGAGGATCAGAGTCAACTCGATTGCTCCTGGTTATTTCCCTTCTGAGATGACTGCTAAGGAGAGCGACGACAATCAGAAAAGCCATCTGCCAGATGAGAAGATCCAAGAGAAGGGCCATGTTCCCCAGGGGCGAGCTGGGCACGATGAGGAGATGGCCCAGGCTGTTCTATTCCTTACGAAAAACGCGTACGTGAACGGCGAGATTATTGCTGTGGATGGCGGCGTGCTCAACGTTGTTGCTGGGAGATGATTGTTTCTACAGATGCGTGGTGGTAGATGTTGATTGTTCAAAGAGGAGCCTAGTGAATGCATATATAAAGGGGAAGAAGGTCTTTAGAGACGGTGGCATTCCACAATGAAAGCAACGATACCCATGACATCAAACTTTATTGTAGCCTGTTTTCACATGTTGGATCCCAGATACTATGAGACTCGTTCGTTCTTGTCAACCCTTACATGGCATTTTTGGTAATGATGTCTTGCAAAAATAATTCGTAACACACCTCTTACCGATGATCAGTCTGTTCGAAGCTCACCCAAGCTTTCAAAACGACGCTCTAGTGCTTACCAGAGAGGCAAGCTGCCAATTAACGATGAACCCTAGCGTTACTTTGAACATGTCTTGCCCACATTCACTTGAGTATAGTTTCGTCTATTGTGTTCGCTTGCTTCCATGTGGCCAAGCCTGTTGCGTAAAGAACACATGCTTCCGGATCTGCGCCTTCAAGGATAAGGGTAGCTGCACGTGAGTTCGCGAACGGTCGGACCGTCTGCTCATGCGGCTGTATGATTCAGGACGCGCAGCATCCAGACGCGTCCGTCAAATGTAGACGTTTTATCTTGAAAACTTGAAGGGAGATGTTGTTTTGTGATGCCTGGAGAGTGGTGGTGAGAATGGTCGAGCTACCACTCTAACGACACCTAGGCGCGCGCCGGCCGTTGAAACTAGAACAGTTGTTTCACTTCTCTCCCACACACTACGCCGTCACACTCTGCATGCTTGAGTGTACGCTGCAGGCTCAGGCGTCGCGCGCAGAAATCTTCATTACCGTCTTCTATCTTCTCTTCGCAGTAGCAGGCTACGTTGGAAACAATTACATCACAGACGCCCCATTCTCATTTGCAGCTAGGATCCCCAACACACGAGCAGCTTGTAACCGCCATATAACGGCCAGGGCGTCTGCCACAGACCCCGCCAACAAGTCTGCGCGACTCGCGCAGTCGCAAATAATAACAGCGCAGAACTTGACTGCATCGCTCCTACAGTGACTTGGAGAAGAGGACATGCACGCCCAACGCCACGACCCACCCCCGCAACCACCACTCTCACCGCCTTCGACTGCCTCGACCGCCTCGATCGCCTCGACCGCCTCGACCGCCTCGAGCATACTCAGTCAGCCGTACGAATAAGGGAATAGGCAGCCACCCGAGCCACTCGAGCCACTCGAGCCACTCTCGGCAGGCAGTTGGCCGTTGGCCAGACGACAAAGGACACACCCAGCGAGTGCCGTCCGTCATGGTGTCTCACAACCCCTCAAAGCCTTCACATGGGGCCTCCAACTCGCGCTCCTCGCAGCCCTCGAGCGCTCACCCAGGCACACCCAGCCATGCAAAGAAGACCTCGTCTTCGTCCAACCACGGCGCCCATACTCGTGACCGCGAGCAGCGTGAACACCGCCCGAGCAGAGAGGGAGCAGCACAGAGGGCAGCACAGGATGTCGCAGGACTCAAGGATTATCAGTTGGGTGACTGTCTGGGTAAAGGCGCTTTTGGGAGTGTCTATCGTGCCCTCAATTGGGGCACTGGCGAGACGGTCGCTATCAAGCAGGTCCGCCTAGAGAATCTCGGTGCTGCTGATCTGAAGAACATGGAGATGGAAATCGACCTGCTCAAGAACCTAAATCACCCCAATATCGTCAAATACCACGGCTTCGTGCGTAGCTCCGAGAGTTTGTACATTATCCTGGAGTACTGTGAGAATGGCTCTTTGCACAGCATCTGCAAGAACTTCGGCAAGTTCCCGGAAAACCTCGTGGCTTTGTACATGTCTCAGGTTCTGCATGGGCTGCTCTACCTCCACGAGCAGGGTGTTATACATAGGGATATCAAAGGAGCCAATATTTTGACAACAAAGGAGGGACTCGTGAAGCTGGCAGACTTTGGTGTGGCAACCAAACAGTCAGGCTTGGACCAGTCCAGCGTCGTGGGCACGCCATATTGGATGGCGCCTGAAGTCATTGAGTTATCCGGTGCTACCACTTCTTCTGACATCTGGAGTGTTGGTTGCACAGTAATCGAGCTAATCGAAGGGAAGCCTCCATACCATAAACTGCAGCCTATGCAGGCGCTGTTCAGGATTGTCAACGACGAGCACCCACCAATTCCTGGCAGTGCTTCTCCGGTAAGTGTGGCACCTCACAGGACGTAGCTACAATACTAACTTAGCTAGCTGCTCCGTGAATTCCTTATGGAATGCTTCCAGAAAAACCCTACTCTTCGTATCTCTGCGAAACGACTTCTCAAGCATCCATGGATCATGAGCGCGAAACGAACTGTCCCCGCAGTACCAACCAAACCCACTGAGTACCAAGAAGCCGTCAAGTCTGTGCAAGAATGGAACGAAGCCCTCAAATCGCCGAATTCGCTGCGTAGGAGCTCGCGACTTGCCTCTGGCGTTCAGAAACCTTCGCAGCAATTTCCTTCACCTGCTCATGCAAACGGTGCTGCAGTAGCGGCTCGCAAGCCGCCAGCGAATGTTGAACATCTCAATATTTCTAGATCGAGACCCACTGCCGAATCCTTTCGCTCACCGGAGCTTGACCAGGATGACAATTGGGACAGCGATTTCGCCGAAAGCATCTCGCCACGAGTGCTGAAGATGCCGCCACATCGCAAGCCTCAGGACAACTTTGGTGGGTTGTTCTCTGGTGATAAGCTAAAAGCATTTGCAAGCTTTGAAGCTGTGGTAGATGGACCTGACGGTGGCGATGGCGAAGCGACAATGAGGAGCCCTTTGAACCTACGTCATTTACAAGGCACCTCCAACAGCTTTGACTCACGACAAACCCCCAAAGCTAGACCTGGAACCCCAAAGACAAAATCTTCCACATCAGTATCGACATCAACATCTAACTCCAGATCATCATCAAACGCATCACAACACGAGGAACGTCGTAGTCATGATGCTCAGCCTAGAACCGCCTTCTTGCGTGGCGTGCCACAGGTATCTCAGGTCTCAAGACCGAGACCAGTTGCTCTCAACAGGAATAGTCAGATCTTCCGCGAGAGCTCTGAAGAAGAAGACTATTCCGATCTGATGCCTACAGACGAAGACGCTTTCGAGAAACGGGTCCAGGCGTTGCAGCATTCACAGCCCTTCGTAGTTGTCCCTCAACAGCCGCAGTTCGCTACTGCCACCTCCAATTCACCTGCAGATTCCTTCTCACCACGGCTATTCCACCCAAGCGACCTGAAAATTGCACCGAAGCTGACGAGAGATCCCAAAGGCAACAACACCATACGACAGCGGTCGGCAAGCATAACATCAAACCGCAAACTACAGCGAACACAGTCAGAGATTGAGATACAGAAATATGCCGAAGATGAAGGCGATGACTTCTCTGAGATCGTCGGTGACATCAAGGGTGGTCCTCAGTCTACACTTAATACGACTACTGAGAGTGACAGCGGCAGTGAATACAGCAGTCTTGCTATGATCACATCCAAGATGTCGGGCTCTTTCATGATTGCAGACGAAGACGACATGGATCCGTTTGCAAATCTCGAAGATGGCCTTGATACCATCAACCTCGAGAATAACGTTGCTCGAGATCGTGACGACCGCTTGACGAAGATGACAGAACATCTGGTCAGTTGCTTGAAGCTTAGTCAGCCCGACGACGTTCTCCTGGACATCGCAGATCAGCTACTACAAGTCTTGTACGAGGCGCCTGACAAGCGCTCCATCATCTTAAGAAGTCACGGTATGCTACCCGTATTAGAGATCCTGGGCAACATTCCACCTCATGACCTCGTACTTCCTTTGCTAAAAATCATCAACTTGATCATCTTAGAGGACGCGGAGGCTCAAGAAAGTTTGTCTTTCTTGGGAGGCATACCTACTATTTGTCAGTTTGCGTACAAGAGGTACCCTAGCGATATCCGCAAAGAGGCCGCGGCCTTTGTGCGCCAGATGTACCAGACCAGCACGCTTACTATGCAGATGTTCATCGGTTGCGGTGGTATCAACGTGCTGGTAGAGTTTCTCGAAGAAGACATTGACGCTGAGCGTGACCTTGTTCTGATTGGTGTGAACGGAGTATATGGTGTCTTTGAGCTTCAAGGTCCCACGCCTAAGAACGATTTTTGCCGAATTTTCAGCCGAAGCAGTGTCTTATACCCGCTTTCTTTGGTGCTGAACAGAATGGTTGAGGAGGATGGTGAGGTCGCTAGACTTATCGTCGGCAGGATCGTACACATATTCCTTATCTTTAGTCAGGCCGAGAGTCATGTCAAGGACCTCGTGGCGGACCGTATGATCTTGAAGCGTAGGTTTAGTACCGTGTTGTTCGATACGAATGAGCTAACAATGACAGGCGTACTCAAAGATCTACGCAAGATGGCACCGCCTCATCAGATTACTATGCTCAAGTTTATCAAGAACCTCAGCTCATTATCCTCGACACATGAGGCACTACAAAACTCGAATGCAATCGATATACTCATCGATCTACTAAAGGCTACACGGCAGTCGGGCTCGAAAGCAAGTAACAGCAGACCGGGCAACGACTCAAACCGCATGCCACCATTTCAGCGTGAAATTTCCAATCAGATTCTAAACACGATGTACAACCTTTGCCGTCACAACAAGAGCCGGCAAGAAGAGGCAGCACTATCTGACATCATTCCGCTTTTGAAAGATGTTGTGAACGATGGTGGGCCATTGAAGGAGTTTGCGCTGCCCGTGCTCCTTGAAATGGTCAATTCTGGCAAGGTTTCACGTAAGATGCTATGGGATGCAAAGGGCCTTGCATTCTACGTGTCGCTGCTTGGCGATGTCAACTGGGCGGTGACGGCTCTGGACGCTATTTTTGTCTGGTATGTAATGACTGGAACCCGGGTTTTGCCCGGCATGGCTAACAATATCTGCAGGCTCCAGGAAGAAACCGCAAGAGTCGAGCAATACCTGCTGTCAGCACAGTCCAATTTTACCTCGGCCATCATTACAGCCTACACATCATCAGGCCCATCACGCTCGACCTTCGAGAATATGCTCGAGCCGCTCCAGAAGCTTGTTCGTCTTTCGCCGCCTATAGCTGCCTCACTGGCAGTTCCTGAGATCTTCTCACGCACAGAGCAAAAGCTCAACCACAAGGACGCCGTGACTCGTTTAAACCTACTACGTATATTACGAACTATCTGCGATGCAAAGGAAGAAGGTTGCTGGCTAATCCGCTCTTTCGGTTGCTACGAGCGCATTACCTGGCTCATGGAACAGGATCCTGCTGTTCTTGTTCGCCAAATGGCGGAGGAGCTTGTGCAGGCTTGTGACGAGGTCGAACTCAACGGGGTTAGCACGGCGCCTAACGGCAAACGCAGTCTTAGTCGCGCATCGAACATAGGCATGAATCTTCGTCGCCCGGCCTCTTCATCCGGCCGACGAGATGGCTCTGGCTCAAGCAGCGGTTCCACACTAGCCAGCGCAGGACTTGGGCTCACACCTCCCACCCCGACAAGTCTCAAGGGCAATTTCCTCGTTCCACCAATGACTTCTACTCCAGGCAGCGGCCGTGACCGAATTACTCGCACACAGTCATCTAGCTCAATGTGGGACCTTGTCGAAGACCCTAGCTCTACCCCACAATCAGCAGGCCGTTCATCAAAACCTCCCATCCTCGCACGCTCGACTACTTCCTTCGCCGCCCTTGCGTCGCCTACAACACAAACACGCCCTTCAACCGCTCGACCTGCTTCCCGCGATGCAACATCCTCTCTTCTGCACTTACAGGCGAACTCTAGGACCGGAGCCCCGGAGCGTTCGCGCCTCCCAAAAGCACGAGCTCAAGGTGCTGCAGGCAGATTAGGGGAAGCGGTCACGAAACGTCGACAAAGCAACTTCAATATCGAGAACGATACACCAGGAAACGGTAACAGTCTTCCTGCCGGTAACCCACCCTTACCACGATTACAAATTGTGAGAAGGAGGAGAGACACTAGCGGAGGCGAGATGAGTTCTGCGAACGGAGTAAGGCGGGGCTCGACAGCAGATTAGGAATGTGCTGGACAGTGTGTCAACTTGAATGAGGTGGATAAGGACAACAAGTATGGGAGTTTGGTAAGAAGGAGGCGGGGTTTGACATCGCCGAGTATGCGCGACATAATCTCGCAGTTTGAGAGCCCGGGTAAAAACAGGAAGCAAGAGGGAGGAGAGAAGTGAGCAGCGTTTGCATAGCATGGCGTTTGGTGACAGGACTTAAAAGGCGGCGAACATCACTAGACGGTACGGAGTATATGCATGGCTCCGGCGTCTTGCTTTCTCTTGGTAGTTTCATTTGTATTTTTCTTTTGGTTTGATGGGTGCCTTCATTGGCCACTATAGATGCTAGTCACGATTTGGGCGCGCGGGGAACCAGCCGTCTTGCAAAGATAGGGTAGGGTATACAAGACTTCAAAATTAAAGGAGCGCACACCCTACGAATTTAGTAAGGAAGTAACGCCCTTCACGATTGTAGGGAACAGTTTTCAGGTTAGAGAGGAATGCCACGCAGCGAGCGGTGAACGTCAAGATGGACGTAGCTTGTAAATACCTTTGGAATGTCATACACTTCTCACTCTGTTCAAAGTTCGATACAGAAATCAGCACCGTATGTTAGTCTACCTGAAATTTGAATCGTGTTTTGAACAGAATCATTGGTTAGTCGTCAGATTATGCGTGCCAACAGCTTAGCAAATATCGAATCGAGAATTCCATTACATTGTTCAGAAAAATCAATTGTCCGAGTAACGCCTCGCTATCATGAGTAGTCACTCTCGCTGTAATCATATAAACTTCAATAGCAGCACTCCTACATTACGGTTCCTGCTGTTAGCATAAGTCCAAATCATCCCGCTGACCATTTAAACGACATGGTCATGCCCTGTACCCTGTTAGCCTACATCCTGCGATTTAATAACTCTAATACTTACGTCCCAAGGCCTTCCCCTTCTTTCCTAAAGCCTTTGCCTCACTCTGTTTAATCTTGGCCAACCGCGCCTCCTCTGCAGCCTCCCTCTCCAGTCGCCTAACGTGCTCTCTCGCCTCCCTTACTGCGTTCTTTGCCCTGAAAAGTGCTGCATCGGCTTCTCGCTCCGCAGCCTCAGCTTGGCGGAGCGATTGCGTAGCAGCGTGGATGCTGGGATCGCCTGAGCCACGGTGCAAGACCGAGGAGTGTCGTTTTGTGCTCGTGGAGGATGTGGTGTGTGTAGATGAGCGGTGGATGTCTGACGATGAGGACCGACGGCGGGAGAAGAGCCCACCTTTACGTGTAGGAGAGGCTACAGGGGCAGGGGGAGGGGAGGGCTCGCGGCGGGATCCAAAGAGAGGCATGATTGTGGTTTGGCGATGATCTTGAGGGTGATAGACAGGGGCAGAGGACAAGGTAGCTGATCTTGGAGTTTTCGAAAATGGATTTCCTTACGGAAAATCTAGACTTTGAATTGACTGAGAAAGGAAATACTCGGAAGGGACGGCATTGATGTTCTTATACGTGCGAGATCTTGTATACGTCGTGGCTGTTGATGAGGTATGCTCCAGAAAGCAGGATCAAACCTCAAATGTGACGTCAGTCAGGGCGATCAGCACCCTTTCGAACGCGACACCATGACAGTGAGATCACCATGTCCAACCTTGTGTAATACCTACTATAGACTGGTGTATTGAAGCGTTTCAGGTTAATGTTAGTTATAGTTCGATATGGTTTTACCGAGGCTAAGGCAGGCTAGAGAGCGTTTTGGTGCGTTTTCGACTGCAACTGGACCCTGGCGTTCTAACACATGAACAACAGCTAGCCCGCTTGATCAAGCCTGAAATTTAGAAGGCGCGTAGCGAGATTGGATTCTTTGTGAGATTTCTCGATGATGACTGTCTCAGGTACTGTTTTGGTAATGATTTTGCTGTATATATAATACACCTGTAATGCATCCTTCTATCCTCGCCCAAACCTTAACACCAAACACCACCCATGCAACTTTTTATATGATGTACCTCTACGCTAACTACACTTGACCGACTGACTAGTGCCCATAGCCATCTTTGTTGTCGTCTTAATTATACTTATAACTAGCACCATACATCCAAACGCCACAACCCCCATGGCCATATATGTCTGTTTATCCCTCTTCTTTGTCAACTTAATAAAACATAGCGGTGGTAAAATAAAGGCCAGAGCACATGCGCTTGTAGCGCCAAACAGCTCGAATACAACACCGAGGTCGCATGTCATGAGTGACAAGGTGAGTGCAGAAACCACTAGCGAGGTCGTGAAGATAATGTGTCTGTTTGGGTGGTATGGTTCGTCGGCAAACCAATACTCGTTCATTACTTCGCGGCAGACGAAGGCTTCGAGGGGAAGTGTGGTAAGCATATTGAGACCGAAGAAGAGGCGTGCAATATTAACCATCAAGTTATCCTGAGGGAAGTTATTTAGGACATTGCCAAGGGTTTTGTCGCCGAAAGTGAGGTAGCCGGAGAGTGCCATGATAAGGCATGCGACGAGCGAGATCCCAGTGCTGTAGTGCGTCACGCGAGCGAAACGGTCGATTGTTGGTTTGCGGAGAGAGCCGTAGATCAGGAGAGAGTTATGGTGACAGACAAATGCGAAAGATATAACCCCGATAGCTTCGAAGATACCATCGTTGATGAGGAGGGAACCGCGCAGTTGGCCTTTGGACTCGGCGGGGACTCGCCAAGCTTGTGTTACCACGGTGACGATTATAACGATCATACTAACTAGGGCAAAACCACTGGCTTTAGCAAGCTGCTGGATGTTAGCTGAATTGTTGTATTGGGCTGATGAGGGACAATTGCCTTTGCGATATCGCGGTACAGAGACAGCGGGTATGAGATACCTAAGATTAGTAGAATCATGACGGCTCGTCTGTTAGTGAGTAGCCAGAGGAAAGGCTTATCTTCAAGGGAAGGAAACAAATGATCCATGACTTGCGGTATGGTATCTCCCACGATCACGCAAAATGCCATCATGCCACCAAATGCACTGCAAAGCGTCAGTCTTGCAGTTTGCATGTTCTGTGTCCAACATACAAGAGCCATTGCGCTATTGAGATAGCAACAAGCCCTGATTTTCCAAAACAGTGCTGTACTGTCGCCTGAAACGAGTCGGTCCCACTCAATTTGGAGTTGACGACAATAAGCCGAATAGTCCAATCTACAATGACTGTAAGGCCAATAAGAAGGACTGTGCCTGTGACAAGGCCAGCGTTCTTGAAAGCGTAAGGCTGACCAATAATGCCGGCACCGCTGCTACTGTCAGCTTCCACTTCCTGTAGCACCTTCCAGATCATCTCACATGATGCTGTTTGCCATATTCATGAATGAATTACGCATGTTACTCTTCGGCTTCGCGCTCTCCAGATATTCTTCGGGATCAAACTCGGTCGCGACTGTGACACTCGGTGCTTCAATACCCGTGAGTAGAGGCAGTCTTTGCACTGCCTCTCGGCCATGACTTCCGTGTGCATCCATGTAATCCTCGCCTTCAAGCTCTATCCATTCTCTGTTTTGTGCATTGTTGTTCGGGTTCTGCTGTACCGGATCCTCTTCAAAACGCACCCTATTGGGGGTTCTAGGAGTTCCATCTGGCCTAGGGTGTGCAAACGATGATTGACGCTTGAATCCGTTGCTATTCAATTGTGTACCGGGATACGCAGGGGATGTGGAGGCCGCTCGTGAGGAGGATGGAGACGGTGAAAGGTGTTGAGGACCTGTTCTAGGGCTAAAGGTTAATTCCTCTTCGCTGTCTGAATTGTGCTCATGTAAGAGCTGCCTCGACTCGCTCATTTTAGCATTGTCGAAGTCTAAAGTGTTCGATCGTTAAATGGTGAAAGGTGTCAGCGCGGCTGCCATTACGACTCGGGAATGCTATCCCTGTAGCCGCGCTAGTACTAACTAATCTAGGACTAGAGCCAGAATTTCGCTTCCGAGCTCGAATTATGGGGAATTCCTATCAACCTCTACACCAGATCCTTAGCGCACCTCATCACATCATTGATTAAGAAAACCGCACGACCAATGAAAGACAGTGATCTCCCAAGGAACCATAAGCTTCATTTGTATTGTCGGCTTATAAAATCATGTGAAAGAGGAGCAGAGAGGCTTTTCAAGTGTAGGCACAACCATGATGGAGAGACAATGGCGAAGTGCAGATATTGTTCTAAATTAGGATTTGGTCACTTTATCAATAGAATCGTTAAGCCAAGCCATAATCGAGGGCCTCTCGCAACCCCCTCAACGAAGCCCGTCCAACGATCAATCTACCGACTTGTGATCGTGTAGCCAAACATCAGCTAGCCTAAGGTGCGACGACGGCAGTCAATATTGCAGCGACTATTGTTACTGGTGCCATAGTTTAAGCAGTTTCTCTGCTGGTAAATAGCCAAAAACCTTCAATTTAACTGCTATCAGAGAGCGAACAAAAAGGAGATGAGTCGTACACTCCAGGCTCATCATGTATGACATCGTTTCTTGATGTCGACGCGGGATGTGAAGGTAAGTACGGTTTTTAGACTTCAAACTTATCTTGCTCAGATCTCCATTTTAACCTCAAGTCCACATCTTTCGAAGTCTCAATCCACGTTTTCCGAGAGTGCGTTCTTATGATGGTCAAGTGAGTGCGCTCATGGGACATCAAGACTTTATTAGAGCAAGTTGGGAACAGCTGCAGGTTCTTTATCTCTTTTTATCGATATTCAGCATTTCGGAGATGGCTTGCTGGCGTTGTAATTGAAATTCGATAGATTCGATGAGGATGTCTGGTTTTACGGCTGAGGCAACGGTCCTTCCCGTCTCGCTTCGCTCCATGGAACATCTGGGGTCTGAATAGCTCGTTTTTCTTCAAGCTTGCTCATGCTTCATCTGCAAAACTCTCTTCTCGACTTCTTCTATAAGCCTTCAATTTCGGTGCCGTACTCGATCACGTAAGAGTGTGTAACGACTGTTGAAAAACGGCGGCTTGGGCAGAGCTGGCTTGCATCTTTCTGCACAACAGTGTCAGCGATATGCTCGAGGCAAGACATAACAGCTCTCGCTATGCGTCTGCCTCAAGCGCTTTGATTGTTGGTACGACCAATGTGGAGCGCATGACCTTGTTTTTTGCTCACCTGGCTATTGCCGATGCTATCCCCAGCCTCTTGCTCACACGAGGTTCTCCTCGTTCAATCGATCTGTAGCTTTCATAATGGGGGCGACTAGCCGGAAGGTTCTCAATTACTGCAACAAATTAATGCAATACTACAAGTCTCTCCCTGGCTGCCGCCCACCGTGGTGCCAGCGGAAGGACGCCGAGCCATTCGACCATCTCGAACCACAGGTCGACGACAATGTCATATTGCTCGTGGGCCCAGAGCATCCACTGAATCCCTGTCAATTTAACCGAACTCTAAAGAAAAGCTTTAGGCATACCCTGGCAGACGTTGTAAAGGCACCTGTAGCCTCGCTGCACCGCCCTTTTAGGCTTCTTAAAGGCACCAGGAAGAAATCAGTGGATACACTTACGCTAGTCTCAAGCTCACCGTCATTGTCGATGGGCATGATGAGAGTTCTAGTTTCTCTTCAAGCAAGCCCAATATTTGATGATGTTGGAGGTGTTGGTGTTTGAGCAAACTCTGCAGACCTTGTGATATCGTGGAACAATCTACAATCATAGGGCCGGGGTCAAAGTGAAAGACAAAAATTCGTGGCATATGATAGAATATAATGCATAAAAATGTCGGACTGTCTTTGGAGATATGCAGACGCTACATCATACCAAACTCAGGTTGAAACCAAGCTGAAATCTATGCTAAGCTGTCAACTTACCGATGCTGCAGTTGAGAAACTCACCACTCCTTTGCAGGGTAATTGCAGGTACATTTGCCACACTCTGCTAGTGTCTCTTTAAGGGATCGGGTTAGAAACTTCTCAATATTACACAATGAAGTCCGAGGACTGTTGTAAATGATAGTGTTGCCACAGTAAAATCCCGTAGTTTCAGGTGTCATGGTGCGAAGCTAAAGAATGAAAAAGGGCGAGAAACATGTAAATAGTAAGACACCGGATGGCTATACCTGTATCAGTAAATCTTCAGCGACAAGGCTTTATACCGGGCATAGGAACGTTGCCACACGTCATTCCACCATTCCGATCTAGAACCTGCAAATTGGTCTCCTTCCGGCCTCTCAGCTTCAACAAGCTTCTCTTCCCCACTACTGCTTTGGTGATGATCTCGCATTCAACTTGTCTCATACGTTGCACTTCACTGCCACCGCTGCGCAACCCAGAGATGTGATGTACGCTCAAGTTCCAACCATATTAGTTTGTCAGTGCGATACTGTAAAGTCTGCCTGGCTTAAACGTGTTATACAATAACCAGGTAACGTACAGTCGTCTATTTGTGGCCAATGTGTTTGTACAGGGATTGAAAACGTGCTTTCGAGTTGCTTGCCAGCGCAGGTCATGCAAAATAGTCACTTAGCATGCCTTCAACATCTTTAGCCATCATATTCTTGAAGCCCCGTGTAATCCACTTAAGGTTGCGCTTCACCTTGCACCTTGGCAGTGAGCTAGCGAACCTTCCCAGTAGACGTGATGACGTTGTTTAGCCAAAGTTGAATATAGGTGACCATTATTTCTGTGATGTCTTTCTGATAGGCACATGGTCGGATGTCGTGTTAGTTGGTTTGGTTTAAAATAACTTACATAGGCGAGAATTTAAGATCAGACGAGAGGTGATAGTCCATTTCATTGTCGAGCATGTAAACCGTATCATTTATCGAAAAGTAATTTTGAAGTCTCCATTCACAAGAATGATATCGTATTGATGAAATTTTCAGCTTAAACTCCTCAAAACATTAAGATCCTGCTGTGGATAACCAATCAAAAGATGGCAGCATGATAAAGGCAAAATTCGTAGCTACTTGTATAGTCTTGGAAAAGATTGACGGTCGGGAGAGTAATTGAACGAAGAATACCTCCCAGTTCCGCATTAACAGAGATTTCAGATCACTGGTAAACTTATTAGAGTGTAGCTGTCGGAGAGATTATAATCAGTGTTGTGGTGTCGAGGGAGTGAAGGATAATAATAGCGAATGAGATGGCTTGCTGGTGCGCTTACCCATCCCGGCAATCGCCGGCTTGGCATTTGGCTCTCGAGCTTCACGAACATCACCAAGCTTCACGATGCCATATCGCGCACAGCATCACCAAGTCTGCCAATTGGCCCCTCTCCGCTCTTCAAGCTTGTAATTGATATCTGGCCGCTCAAAATGGCTTCCAAGAAAGTCACCACCGCTTTCTCGGTACGCACCACTGTCCCTCTCTGACTCTCCACCAACTCTACTCCACCGCAACCCTCCACAGCCCTGCTAGTAGCCTACTGACGGCACATATAGAAGTACACAGTTCAGCCCACAGGTATCTATGCGGCGATTAACAGGCTGTTTGCGCTTGACCCTAAGCGCTCGACCGGCGTTCCCTTGAACCCGCAATTTCGCAACCCTCCCCCCGGCGGTCTTGATCCTGCCACTTACGATGACCCTGTCACTCTTCCCGCTGCCGATATTGCTGAAAACCCTTACTGGAAGCGCGATGTGCGACGACAATACTCTAGGCTATCTACTGTTACCCAAGCCGACGCTGTTGCGTTGCTCGAGGTTGGTAGCGCAGCGGCGCCTAAGCAGGAGTTGATCGGCGAGGCTGGCTCCAAGCAGCTCGTTGCAGTGAAGGAGGAGGGCGCAAAAGGTCTGGCAGTTGCGTTTGAGAGGAACACTGGGCTGGCAAAGGATGTGCTTGGCCCGGGTGGTCTGCCGCCTCTGCCTAGGGGTCTGCATGTCAGTGATGTCGGTGTGAAAAGATATGATTTGGAAAAAGAGCAGTCCTACGGATCTGAGTATGTCAACATTATGTCGATTGCGCCTAAATCTTGTACTGACTGTTATAGTTACCCTTGCAGGACGTTTGCATAGAACACTTTCAAAAGCTACTTACTGGAGTGCGGGGAGGATGATAGATGTACCTGTAAATACGACTACAGCCTTTTTCTTGTGTGATGTAACGTCAATCCCATTTCCTACATGCACTGCCGTTCTTCTATGTCCTTTATATCGTGTCTATGCTAGCAGTCTTTTCGTGTTACGACTTCTTAGTCTACTGTCCATTTTTCAGCTTCTCCTCTAACCATACTATATCTTTTTTGCGTTTGTCAATCCTTCACTTCAGCAGGCAGGTGGGCGCCGGGTCAAAGCTTTGAGTCAACCGCACCGTAACTTCTGTTTCTGGTCCCGTCCTCACCTCAACTACACGACACATCTTCCCCCTTCGTCAGTTTCGCTCAGATTGCTGTTATGGAATCAGATGCATTTCCCGCGCTACCAGGGCTCGAAGCTTCACCGTTGAACTTTATTTACGCTTGTTCTGTTTGCTGCGCTACGTTTGCTGATGCATACGAGGGCCACAATGAGACAGTGCAGGGCCTTTCAGATGGTATCAATCCCAAGGAGCGTCTTGTGACGAAGTTGTATCTTGGTAACTGTTGCCATGTCTTCTGCGGCGAGCACATCGAGGGGGGCGGTGAGTGTTTACACTATCTGAAATGAAGTTAGCACTAATGAGTCCTACCACAGGACCTCCCTTTCATCCCGCCGGACAAAAGCCTAAAGCACCATGCCCTGTTTGCGTCAGAGACAAGGGCGACAGTACTATTCGTGAACTGTACTCTATTCGCGGCTTTCATGGGGACGAATATGATCCAGCAATACCTCCAGTCTGGTTTACAGCGCCTCCAATCAGTCTTGATGGCCAGAGCAAAGAGATGGAAGCTTTGCGCGTAAGCAGCAGCCCATTCTTTCTCTGAATGCTTGTGCTGATCATACCTAGTTCCAGTACCTTGCGCTCATACGCTACTGCCAAACATCCTATCGAACACGAAAACCATTAGTGAATGCACTAGAAAGCACGAAACAAGAGCTCGCCACTGCACAGAAGCGCGCTGCGGATGAGCACTCGAAGGCTGTTGCTTTGCAGCAGGAAAATGAGAAGTTGCGAGCATCAGCACAGCAGGATATGGACGCGCTCAGCGCAGAAGTCCAACGATTACAACATCTAGAGCAGGAGATCAATCAGTTCAATGCAGACGTAGAGGCCTTCCATCGCCTCAAAGCCGATATGCGTGACCTGGACGTTTTCCGACACAACAAGCCTATCATACTGCAACACCTGAAATTACTCCCCAAGGTGATAGAGTAAGCAATGCCGGTACTACTATTATGTAAAAAGAACTGATGTTTGCAGGCAAAACACAAAGATGCAAGACCGACTCGCTTCATTAGGTTTCGCAATGGCCCTGGAACCCGTTCCTAATTACACGCACCTAACAGCGGATGATTTCAACGAGATCAAGAGTATTGCTGAGAGCTATTCCGAAGACGATAGACGTTTCCAGAAATCAGCGTCTAGCCATACTGCAGGGCGGTCTGCATACACTTCGGGCAATGGAGCTGCTGTTCATCCCTTTGTTCCCAGCGATCGACCGTTGAAGCGTCAGAGGGTCGACTCACCACTTCCACAAGAGATGCATATCGACCCACCGAGTAGTCGGGACGCTATGCCTCCACCGTCAAAGCCCATATCTAGGATGCATTCTGTAAGAGGACTGATTCCAACAATACGTAAGAAATTCTCAAGCAGCCGGTCTACAGCAAAAGGCAGCCGGAAGCATAATGGTGATGTACAAATGTGTGACAGTGGGGCTTGGCGAGATGCAGTAAATCAACATATCGACGACAACAGATCCTCTTCGGGTTGTTATTTGCGTAGTGGAACACCATATATGACGGGGGCCTTACCAGTAGAACCAGTATCGCAAGGCTCTCGCCTGTTGATGAACGTAAGAGCACATGCCAACCCGTCGGACTTTACGTTCCGTGCATCATCACCCCCCAAGCTTGATGGCAGACGAGGCGGACACCAGCCTGTACAACTGCCTACAGGACCGTCATACCTTCGCCTTATGGACGGCTTGTCTCGCGATAATGGGGTTGAGTTGGGTCTTAAGGATCCTCGCGAGAGTGAAGTGAGTCATTACAATGATGCTATGAGGCCAATTGTCAGGACCCCTCAGAATCAGTACAATCCACAGGGTTCGAGCAGTCAGAAACGTTGGAACCTGGGGCATGCGTTTCTCCATCAGTCACCCAATGGACCCTCGAGATCGAACGACCACCCTCAACGTACTTCGTCGTACAAGACATCTGTTGGCCACTTCAATCGTGCTCAGTATGATCCTCCTGTTGGTTTTGCGACCGCGGCTTCAAGTCATTTACAACAGCCTGTTCGCCAAATCGAGAACGTAGTAAGTCATCTCTTTGGACGCAGTCATTACGATGCGCCTGACCCGTCACAATCCCGGATCACTGAGACCCACACCAGTTCAAATCATTTCGGCGCCTTTCAGTCTCAGAGGCGTCCAACCTCACGAATGTCGGTGGAATGGCGTGAACGGCGCAATCTGAATGAACCGTCATTTAATGAGTCACCTACCGACCTGTGTAAGGAGCCTGTATCATCTAACGGTCTTCCTCGACCGTTTCGCCGTATAATATCGCGAAACTCTCAAACGCATAATCAGGACTCTCGTGGCTACTTCCGAAGACCAGATACTCAGCAACCCTCCTTGGTCAATAACGACTATGGCTATGGCCCATTGCATGACTCTAGACGTACATTTTCCCAACAGCGAGATGCACAGTCGCAATCGGTAACACCTTTAACTCTTTACAATCAAGCTTCACCCTTGCGGATAGGACGGCCACCCTCATCCATACTTCCGATTGCTTCAAGTCATTTTCCTCTGCGCAACTATACTCGTTGGGAGAATCTGCAACGTGCAGGCGTAAGGAGCAGTCGGCAGTCTCACAGCAAGTTGCGAGGAAATACGTCCAGCCCTTCTTCAGCAAACCTGTTTTCGCGTGTCGAACGACGCAGCGTCAAGCGATAATACATTGAGATCTGAAATAAAATTTCCTCATACATGTTGGAGAATGTCAGCATGGCTGTAGGTGTAGGTGTAGGTATAGGTGTAAGTGTGGGAATTCCAAGCAGTAACGGTTCTCGACAGTGTCCCCTGAATTAAAGGTCATATGTGCACGATGAGATCTAGACTGCGTAACTCCATATAAAGACATTTCAATGGAACGGCCACCCAGTAACTGATTCAGATTGTTTACAGAGGCCCACAACAGTCTGGTGAACCGCAAGCTTCACGCAAGATTGGCATGCACTTGCCCTTCTTGAGCGCGGAGCTTAGATGCATATTACCGCACCAAAATCTCCGGAATTGTACGCATTAGTTTATGATGCGCTCATTATGGTTGGCTAAGCATTAGGAGAATTAATCGTCTGCAGATTGCGATGACCATACATGATGCAATGAGGATCTGGCTAGCCCCTCAGCCGGTGCTGGCAGCTTTCATTGGACCATGGCGCGACTCATGTACACTTCTCAGGTCAAACGCTGACATTTTACAGACGTTTGCACAGTGGTCTCGGCTGTGCTGTGTTTCAAACAAAGGGTAAGCGGTTATTTCCACAGTCATATACATGGCTAACCCTGCTTCCCCACGTTGCTATCAGCACTTGACCCACATCAAGCATTCCTTGATACGTTTAAGCAATTTACTCTCCATTTGGAGAACTCAGATCTATATTGCTGATGCCGGTTCGAGCAATTAGTCTGTATCACGCAGCGGCTTTGCTGACCTGTGCCTTCTCAACGACGGAGGCCACGGCCCGTTGTGCTCCATTGCAAATTGTCGGTGGCTAAAGAAATTAGGTCTATATAACAGCGCGGCTGGCCTGCACCACCCAGAAGAAAAGGCAGGTTTAGACTCCTTGATCATTACCGTTCGTTCTTTCTTGCGTTCAACATGCTTTTCAGTAACATCCTTGCGGTGGTGGCTTTAGCCAGTACCGCCTTCGCTGCTCCTTCTAACAAAGAGACTCGCGCAAACCGGAAATTGAAGTGGTTCGGTATCAATGAGTCTGGCGCTGAATTTGGAGAGAAAAACTTTCCTGGTGTCTATAACAAGGACTACATCTGGTATGATACCAAGACCATTGACCAGTTTATTGGCCAGGGCATGAATGTGTTCCGTTTAAATTTCCGTACGTAGGCTCTACATGGGACCTGTCTGATCATACTAATCGTGGCCAGTCATGGAGCGCCTTACCCCCAACACCCTCACAGGCTCGTTCGACAAGGCCTATCTTGGCAACCTCACTCAGCAGGTCAATTATATCACCTCTAAGGGTGCATATGCCATGATTCAACCTCACAATTACGGCCGTTTTTACGGCAACATCATCACTGACACAGCTGGCTTCAAGACCTGGTGGAAGAATGTCGCCGCTCAGTACAAAGACAATGCACGCGTTGTCTTCGATACCAACAACGAATACCACGACATGGATCAGACACTTGTTTTCAACCTCAATCAGGCGTCCATTGACGGCATCCGCGCTGCTGGCGCCACATCGCAGTATATTACTCCCGAGGGCAATAGCTGGACTGGTGCGTGGACCTGGGTTTCTTCCGGCAACGCTGCGTCACTCGTCAATCTCAAGGACCCCCAGAATAAGCTTATCTACCAGATGCACCAGTACCTTGATGCCGACGGCTCTGGTACCTCTGTTGACTGCGTTTCTGCTACTATCTTCAAGGAGCGCCTCCAGGCCGCCACTAAGTGGTTAAAAGACAACAAGAAGCAGGGTGTCATTGGTGAATTCGCTGGTGGTAACAACGCCCAGTGCATTGCAGCTCTTCAGGACGGGTTGGCCTACATTGGACAGAACACTGATGTTTGGTGGGGGGCCATTTGGTGGGCTGCCGGTCCATGGTGGGGCGACTATATCTACAATATGGAGCCTAACAGTGGTGTTGCGTGGGCCAATGTTCTTCCTAAAATCAAGTCTTACTTCATCTCTTAGATGAAAGATGGTCTGATTAATAGGTCTGGGACCTAAGCAGAGAGCATTGCTGAACAGGAAAGGGCGGTTTGATTTCTTGTATATACTTCATGTTTAGTGTTGAATAAAGACCCTATAATCTGACAATTCTTACAACTCGTCCACTTGGGGGGTTATACAGATTGAGCAAAGTAAGAGCAGCACACCCTGAAAAGAAGTTCTTCAAGGTCACTGACTTCGTCATCCATAAGTTCGCTACACCTAAGTCTGACAGAATGGCGCTAATCCGCTAATCCCAATTCTGCTCAAATATGAAAATGCACACTTGTTAGCTCCACCAAAGTGCAAAAGTCATCTCCAAACCCCACCATGACAAGTCTTTGTGGTTTTCGGGACAAGCGGAGTGGTCTGCCTACATTCGGTCCGATACCGTCCTTTGCTGGGCGGTGAAGGTGTCCCACGGTGATGTATTATCGGGATAGTTACAACTTCATCATCACTAACAACAAATTCCTTTCACATTTGCAAAGAATCTCAAAACAGACAAGATGGTAAAGATCGCAGTAGCAGGCGGCACTGGCAGTACGTCTCCAACCCTTCGCAGCTACACTTCACTGCCCCACTAACAGTCCTTTCTCCCCAAACACTTGATTCCCATCAACATTAACATCAACAACTTATACACTTCAGACGTCGCAACTGAATTCCTCCGTACTCCAATTCGCTCTGGAAAACACGAAATCGTCATCCTCACCCGTTCAGACGCCCCCTCGAATCCAGTACCAGGGGTGACCTACAAGAAAGTCGACTACACGGACCTCTTGTCCCTCACCTCCGATCTTCAGGGCTTTGATGTATGCCTTTCGTTCTTAATCGTGCACCTCGATGTCGACAATATTGTGCAGAAGAATCTGATTCAAGCCTGCATCAGCGCAGGCGTCAAACGTTTTGCGCCAGCCGAGTGGGGCATTAAGAACAATAGCGGCGTGCCTCCGTACGCGAACAAAGATTTTATCGCGACGTACCTCGCAGAAATCAACAAAGAAAAGAAGGTTCTAGAGTACTGCCTTTTCCAACCATCGATCTTCCTTGACTACTTCGCTCACCCGTACCCACTGAGCCCGCACTTGATTACATGGCCTTTCTTCATCGACTTCGCCAGCCGCCGCGCCATCATCCTTGATGAGGGAAATCAGCCAATTGTCTTAACCGCTATTGCGGATGATTCTGAGATCTTGGCCCTCGCCCTCGAAGATGAGAGGCCATGGCCAACAGTTGGTGGGATCCGAGGATGCAAGACTACCATTAACGAGCTCGTTGCGCTCGGAAAGCAAATCAGGGGTGGTGAGTGGAGCATTGAGTATGTAACAGGTGAAGACGTGAGGAAGGGGGTATTGAAAACGGAATGGGTGCCGCAAATGAGCCATCCCGTTATTCCGAGTGAAGACAGGGCACAATGGAGCAAAGACTTTCTTGTCATGTTCTTGGTTGGCATATTGAACGGGGCGTGGGATGTTAGCGGGGAGTGGAACGAGAGGTTTCCTGAGTATGAGTTCCAAAGCGCCGAGGCATACCTAAGGAAAGCTTGGGAAGGAAAAGAGTAAATGGGTAGAACAGATGATAAGAATGACGGGTCCGAACGTAATGCTGAAACAAGATATCGTGATAGTGTACACGTCTTGGACATAGGTAGAGACGAGAGATGGACAATTCTGCTTACAGGATCTCAGTAATTGAGATCTCTATGTATCAATGAGCGGCTCCTGAGGCAACGGCTTCTCGGGAAGCGGTTTGGTCGGCAACGGCTTCATCCTCTCATCGTTCCAACCCATTGAGGCACGACTGCCCCCTTCTTCGTAGCTATCTCGATAGTCCCCTCGAAACATGATCTCCTCTTCATCCTGGCTCCTTTCTTGATTAAGCTGGCTGTACACAGCATCGATACCCTCCCACCTCGCCAGTCCACTCTGCTGCTTGATAAGAAGATAGAGACTCTGGAAGACGCGCAGTGCGATGAAGCCACCGACTACACTTCCAGCAATAATGAAAAATAGGCCAACGAAGTTGGAATGGAATATCTCTCCCACCAGGTTTCTCAATGTACCTTTCTTGCCCCAGGCACCCCACTCCTCACTCAGATAAACCAACTCACCCTCATCCTTCCACACATCGCCGCCAAAGAACCTCTTAATTTTGGCCCATATTGTTAGGCGATGAGTTGCAAAATTGAAGCGCCGAGTGACTCGCTCGACTTTAGTGATTTCGAGTTCGTATACTTCTTCGCCACCGACAGAACCGAAGAGCCCGCCGTCTTGCGAATTGTGTGGCTTTACCGCATGTCCGCGTTTCACAGGCTGACCAGCGACAACGATAAGAAGCGATTTGCGTTCTGGATCGTCAAATTCCCATGCCGATGAAATGCCTCCACTGCTGCCGGCGACAGGCAGGCTGCGACCCCCGACAGGGTCGAATATGATATCCCAGAAACGGATATTGGCCTCAGGCTCTTCTTTCTGCAAGTGTGCGGCATAAGAGTAGTCTAGCATAGCCTTGCCAAGAGGAAGCTTTTGGCACCATTCTGTGCAGTCTGGGCCGATGTTGGTGCCAGAGCAAGTTGGGTTTGAGCAGGAGGTTGCGGCGGTAAGATTGATATAGGAGAAGTCTGGGTGCAGAAGTTCGACGGAGATGTGCGGAGGGTTTGGAATTGTGTTAAGAGTTGGAAATATTTTCTCGCCATTGAGTAGGATGGAGCGAGTATCGTTTGATAGGGTGATGTTGAAGAACTGTGTAAGATGGGATTAACGAGGACTTCTTACATCACAGAAATGCGCCACTGTATCGATAGAATGGAGTTGCTTACCAGTTCCTGATCGCCATGGGCGATCCTGCTTACCGGAGCGCCATCATCGGATCCTTCATTCCATGTCTCTACGTAGGGACAGTCCTTGCACGAAATCTTGGAGAAGTAGGATGTGCCGGGTGTAAGAGCAATAACATTGTCAATCTTCTGTGCACACTTCTCCGCGACTGCTTCCTGTTTCTGGCAATCTGTAAAGCCAAACTCGTCATATGCAACAACGGAAGATAGCAGAAATGAAATGAGTGGCAGCCCAAGAACGCGCATCTTGGGCAGATTGTGGGTGTCGAGTGCTGGAGAGACGGACTGTGATCAGCAGTTCCCGGCAACTTCAGGGGTCTAGCCCCCACAGCGGGTCCAGTAGCCCATCGATTGTACACGCGGCGACCAGACCGGCCCAGGGGTCCGGTTCTGGCACGTGGACGTTTCCGAGCAGCGTCAACACCACCACTTCAACTTTTGTAGGCGAATAATTTGCTATCGCAACAGTCATGTTCAATATGGACGGTGACTGATAGCATGGGTCTTGGGGCGACTGAGCACGCCCTCGTGAAGCGCCTCTCTGACTCCGCCCTGCTTGGCTGGCAACCGGTGAGTTGCGCAAGGCAGATCTTCCACGAGTAGTTGTCCATTAGTAGCAAGTATATCTACCTTGGATTCTACAGCACATCTTCATGCATCTTTATCCTTAAAGTTGATCTTGAGTGAGTGCAACGAACGTTATCTGAAAATGTCTTCAACCCAGGCTCTTACAAAATCGCCGACTACACATGAGGCCAGCCAAGAAAAGGACTCTGTTGCAGAGACCATAGCCTATGCGCGACGAACCTACAAAGGCAACCAGAAAGACGTTAAAGTCGAGCCAGAGAAGTAATTGTTAGCTTATTCCCCCAAAATAGGAAACACTGACGATCAAAGCAATGGGTTTATAAAGAAATTCCTAAACAATGTCAGTCACGCACTGCAGAGCAATCGCTACGGAGGGTCGGGTGGTGTCTAATCTTAAAGTTGACTCACTCTGTGGCTCGTGATCGTTGGAGCGAATGTAATTTGGTTAAGCTCTCTGTACCAGAGTATACTTATTATAATTCATGAATGGCCAAGCATTCTTGTAGTGCATCCCTGAATGGTTCCTACAGATCTGCATTTAATAAGGCGCAGCGGCACCTTATATATTTAGACTGGGACCTACACGTTAGATTCATGTATTGTGAAGTTAATGATTGGCCAGATCACTGAATGTTTATCACATTGATCACATTGACACAAGCTATACACTTTGCCATGCCCAAAATGAACTACAAAAAAGTTCACATCGTTGCTCACAACCTCTTTAGGCTCTTGAATTGAAAAGAAGTAGGTAAGGTCACATAATGCTAGGACCCACTTACTAACAAGGCATGCGAGGAGTTCCAAAGCAAGGTCACTTAAGCTACGTTGAGAATGGATGAAGAGATCGGATGCATGAAAGTGACAACAAAGTCGATACGGACGGTAAATGCGGAAGCCCACCTTGTATTTTATCACAAATCATTGCATCTGATGTGGAGAAGTTCTAAGCGGACCGTAACAGTACTGCAAAGTAAGCAAGAGCCATCACAAAGCCAATGCGAAATAACTAGACCAAGCGCCTGGTTGTTTCTATATGCGGGCGCACCTCTTGGGTAGCGATGCAACAGTCTTTAGTTAGTTGGAGGCTGTGCAGGAAGAGAGAAACTCAGGAGCAAGCATTTTGATGTGGATATCAGAGACAGATTGAAGGAACCGTGTTGCTACTCCTTTGTCATGCATTCTACTGTAGCACGGGCAGGTGGCCATCACAAAGAGCTCGATTTTATTGAACGCACGTGTACGCCCCCGCATCACCCTACCCAGCACGCGACAATAACACAACTATGAGTTCAGAAATACTGTAGAGACGTATTCCTACAGAGACTATTGCGTGTCCATCTGGCGTATGAAGAGGAATCAGTCTGGTATGCGTTACGCAGTATTCTAAAAATGTTCAGCCAAAAGAAACGAGCTTCGTAGAGCCGGGCCCTGTGACGTCACCCCAAGCTCTCCACCTTTCAGCTAGCAGGCATGCAGCACCATCCTCACCAGACTTCACTCTTACACCTCACAAAGGCGTGAAGAAAACACTATTTCAGACCCGCAAACACAGCTCCAGCAACCAAAATGCCGTCCACATTCCAATCCCAAACCTTCTCCTCGGCCAGCAGCTCCATCAACGGGCAAACCACATCGTACACACAGTCCACACAGAGCGACAACTCTGGCACACGCGTACACCAGACTATCCAAGAGCCTGGCCAGAAAATATACGAGGAACGATTTGAGATTGACAACAGTGGAAGAAGAATTGCGGAGGGCTCAACAAATGGTAGTAACCAGGGAAGGATCCAGGATGTAACAGAGGATGAAGAGAAACAGAAGGAAAATGACAGACTCTATGAGGAGAGAATGGAAGAAGAGTACGCTAAGAGGGAGGGTGGAGCCTAGGGGAGTTGAATGACAGTACCTTCCGCTTGTCTTGAGGTGGGATGATAGTCTGCTTTGATGTGAGTGTAAATAAGGCAACAACAAATGTATGATTGGCATTGTTCGCCATGATGTGTTCGCCTTTTATCTTGAAAGCCTCTCCGCTTATCTAGACTATCCACTTGTCTTTTTCTACAAGGTAATATGCGGTGTACTTAAGGCGGAGGAGCTGCTTTCTGCAGCCGTTCAATCCACTACTTTTAGCACGTTTTCAAGAAAGACATTAAGTTCCTTTTATATTGTGGGTTGGGTGCTACGTTGTATGACCACACGCCCAAGTCCGTATAACGTCAACATGGTCATTTCGTTATGTGTGGCTCCCCTGCACGGCCCCCTTACATGGTATGATGAGCGATCAGCTCAATTCTTCGATTTTTCCTGCCCGCGTACTGCACAAAATTCCCAAAAGAATTCTGCCCCAAGCTTGCTCTCTAACGAGCCTTGACCGTATATCATTCAACCAATCAATTGATAGCTGACAGACACGATTGGGATTCAACAGAACCTCGTAATGAAGGGTTTGTGTTGATCGAATGCCATTCTAATCAACAAGCCAATCGATTGGAATTCTTTTTGGCTGTTAACGGCTGATTTCTAACGCGGCCGTATAGACTGCTGGGTGCTTGCTGATATTTGTTCTTGTCACAAGTTACTAGAGAGTGCAACTGTCTAGCACAGCGTTCGAGATTTGCTCAAAGTACCGTAAAAAACAAGGAAGCTCAATAGGGAAGGACCAGAGAGTGTAAAGGTGGAGCATTAACTGACCGTTTCATATCTCCACACATTTTCCTCTTTTACGCGCACAATAACCGGCTGCAGCCTATCCGGCACGTCTAGTTCTGCCTCAGTCATCCTCAGTAGCCGCGTGACGCTAAAGCTCCGCTGTGCTATCCGCTCCACCCCACTTTTGAGATCCCTCAGCCCTGCATTGATCCTACCACCTTAGCTATCCGCCGCTACCCGCAGTCGGCTTCGACATATACCTGAACCTTCCGCCGTCAGCATCGATGTAATTTTGGGACACGGGATCCTTACGAAGACAACCCCAGTTCTTAGTTATTCTTTGTCACGATCGCGACGAGAGGGTGCTGGATACTGCGGGAGCTACGGATGGCGGTGGATGAAGAATTTGTTACTTAAGTGGTCTTCTCTTTGCTACATTCATTGAGAGAACTTTTCCTCTTCATGCTCAGCTTGCTATATACATGAGCAGTGTGGTCGTGTGTCAATGAGCGTGTATCAATAACCAAGACTACAAAAAAAAAACTCTGAGAGACCCAACCGTCATCATGGAACTCTTAAGCCTCGCGTGGTCGTTGTTGACCTCGCCCGTAAACCTACTCGCGACTATCTTTGGTGTCCTGACCTTCTACGTTCGTACACCAGCCAGCAGCCAGCGTTCCATGATTTATAGCTAACGCTCCCAGATCCTTGCGGTGATCGTCTACCGTCTAACCCTCCACCCTCTCGCAAAGTACCCTGGCCCACCGCTCGCCAAGATCACCGATATCTACCTGGCATACTACGCTTATAAAGGGTCGCGGCACCTCGCCTTCCATAACGCACATCTACAGTACGGGCCCTATGTACGGCTGGGCCCCAATCTCCTCTCCATTAACACTGCCACTGGTCTGAAGACCATCTATGGCTTTCGCTCCAACGTGCGCAAGGCTTCCTTCTATGAAGCATTTCCCAGCACCAAAGCCGCTGTTAGCGTGCATAGCGCGATCGACAAGATGCAGCATGCGCGCAAGAGGCGCGTGATGAGCAGTGCATTTAGCGATGCGGCGATCAGGAATCTGGAGAAATACATCATCGCGAATGTACGGGTGGGGTGTGAGCTGCTCGGTCGTAGGGCTGGCAGTGGTGCAGAGGATGAGAAGTTTATGAATGGACAGGGGTGGAACGGTGCGTGGAATGCGGCGCATTGGTGTGAGTGGTTGGTGTTCGACATCATGGGTGACCTCGTATTTGGCAAAGCATTTGGCATGCTGGAGAGCCCCGTGAATCGATTTGCTACGCAATTGGTAGGGAACGCTGCGCATAGGCATTTGATCGTGAGTTCATAGTCCCTTGAGTCGAAGCGCATTGGCTGACTGAAATAGTGTGGTACACATCTCACGATCCACAATTGGCACCTCGATAAGCTCCTCTTCCGCAAAATTGCTGGCCAGCGAGCGCAGTACATGCAGTATAGCAAGGCACAGGCTATGGAGCGTACCAAACTTGGGCTAGAGGCTGACCGCAAGGACTTCTTCTACTACCTACTGAATGCCAAAGACGCCGAGACTGGAGAGGGCTTCAACATGAACGAGTTGTGGGGCGAGTCGAATCTGTTGATCATTGCAGGCTCAGACACTACATCGACTGCCATGGCCGGTACTTTCTTCTACCTGGTGCACAATCCTGCCGTGATGGAGAAGCTGTGCAAGGAGATCCGCGAGACCTTCTCAAACGTGGAAGAGATTGTTACGAGTCCAAAGCTTAGCGGATGCTCATACTTGAAAGCATGCATCGACGAGACCATGCGTATGACACCCCCGGTCGCCGGCGCTCTTCCCCGCCAAGTCCTCTCCGGTGGTATAGATATTGATGGCAAACACATCCCAGCTGGTGTGGATGTCGGTGTGCCAATCTACGCCATTCACCATAACCCCGAGTACTACCCTCAGCCGTTCGACTACATCCCTGAACGTTGGCTCGCAGACCCATCCGCCAACCCCCTATACAACCGGCTTTCTGATGCGCAATCCGCCTTCAACCCCTTCAGCATCGGACCGCGAGGATGCATTGGAAAGGGCCTGGCATATGTGGAATTAACCGTGACGATTGCGCGAGTGCTATATCTATATGACATGAGGCTCGCTCCTGGAACCACCCTGGGTGCTGGCAACAAGGATCTTGAGGTTGGGAGAACAAGGGAGACAGAGTATCAGATTCAAGATGTCTTCGCGAGTAAGAAGGATGGGCCCATGTTGCAGTTCCGAGCGAGGGTTTGAATGGGTCTTGGGGGTAGTACAATATTATAAGTTTTACATTGAAGTAGTTGCCAGCGTGCGGCGCCTTCTCGAAAACCAGATGAACGCATGGATCACGCCGATGTGGATGCATCTTCCTTAAGCCCGACAGCTGATTCTGGCGTTGGGTATGAGCTGCGTTGAAGCGCTGGTCTGCTTCGTTTCACCAACTCTCTGAATCTCTTTTCCATCAGGGTGCTAATATCGCTCTCGGTCATATCCTCGGGAATCGACTGCCGATAGTCCCAAAGTAGCTTGTGAATATCTGGTCCAGCTCTGTAAATTTTTGCTTTTGCTGGGCGACCCATGAATTTATTGGCCTCAATGTGAGACTTTCGCGCAGCCTTGGCCTCTTTCGAAGACCCGAACAAAATCTTGCAGTACCAACCGTTACTTTTGTTGGGGTGTTCACGTATGGGTGTGATGCCCACAACATCAAAGTGATGGAATTTGGTATAGAATTCGCGAATGATCTTGAAACGTGCATCTTTTTGGGCTGGGTCCGGGCGTGGAAGGCCTTGAAATTGCACCCATTGCTCCGCGACCAAGGCGGGTAAAAGCTTGGGAGGCACCAGTCCCAGCGGCCGTACAATCCGAGACTTCAGATCATTTGATGGTGATGGTAGCCAGCCCTCATATAGACTGGGTTGTCGCCACCAGGGGAAGTATTTAGGATCAAATTTCTGCGCCGTAAACTCAGAACCAAAAAAAGTAAAATGTGAGAGCGCAGAAGCAGCAATTGACGCTTGCTGTTCGTCTGCCAACTTTGCAAGGCAAAGACCCCCACAATTCCCTGTCTCAAGATTATAGGACATTATGACCTGGGCGCTGCAAGCCAGAGTAAGCACAACAAGTAGAGAGATGATATAGATTTGGTAACTTACTCAGGAAACCCTGCCTTGGTGAAGAGAGCCTTCACATCTTCCTCGGTGGCCTTTGCAGTTATCCCTAGATGAATGAGACGTGGATAGTCTGCAGTACTAACACTGAGGTAGGGATGGCACCAATTGGGGTTGTCATGTGGTAGGATTGACTTCACTGGTGCTGTGGAGCTCGTAGATTCGGATTCCTTTGACGGTGATGAGGTTTCTGGACTCAGTGCTCCTCTATCGTATTTATTAAAGGCAGCAGTTCGAAGCGCACTGGCGTGCAAGCCACGCTTGCAAGGAACATGAGCAATTATGGGCGATATACAAGATGTTATGCTTGCTGATTTCGCGGTTGTTGTCAATGAATGCGTGTTCGCGCGAGCAGCTGCAGCTGCACCTCTTGCAAACAAATGCAAGGACCCAAACATGTTGTGATGAACGCTGCAGAGAGATATGCAAGACTGAGGGAGATGCAGGAGAACGATTGGCGCTGAAAGAAGATTCCTTGTCACAAGGTAAAGCACGTCAGTGCACGTCTCTTATCGATACCGTGCACGGACACCCAACGCCCGGAGGCACGCATCTACACCCCAACTTCAACGCGTAACAACTCAACACCATGCCCGGAATTGATGAAGCCCTTGCAGAGATAGATAGTTTGGAACCTGGAGAAGATATTGTATATACTCAAATAGCCAAAAAAAAACATGGTGTTGATCGCTCAACGTTGGCGCGCCGCCACCAACGCGTGCAGGTCCCTCGCGAGGTCGCCGAGAGAAAACAGACCAAACTCACCCAACAACAAGAAGAGGAGCTTCTCAAATATATAGAGGAGCTCAATGTCTGACACATACCACCTACGAGAGAGAGATGATACGAAATTTCGCGTCTGCAGTTGCCCAAACTCCCTGCTCAGATAGGTGGGTTACTCGGTTCCTCAACTGTCACAACCACCTACTCATCTCTCTGTGGGTAACCGCCATGGACTCCAATCGACACAACGCTGAGTCTGAGGCTAAGTACAGCATGTACTTTGACCTTCTGCAGCAGAAGATCGCCCAGTATGAGTTAGAGCCTGCTCACACATACAACATGGATGAGAAAGGCTTTGCGATCGGGGTACTAGATAGGACGAATCGCATCTTCAGTAGGCGTCTGTGGGAGAAGAAGGAGATTAGACAGGTCTTTCAAGACGGGAATACCAGCTGGGTAAGCCTGTTGGCCTGCATTTGTGCAGATGGTACTGCACTGCCTCCAGGTTTTATATTTGAGTCCAAAAACTCCACCATTCTGGCGAAGTGGGTAGCCGAAATCGACCCAGAAACTTATCCAGTTCACGTTACCTCGTCGCTTACTGGTTGAACCAACCATAGTATTGGACTGGCCTGGCTCACACAGGTATTTGATCGCTATACTAAGAGAAAGGCTCTGCAAAAGTACCGTCTACTTATAGTAGACGGCCACGGTAGCCACCTAACTCGAGACTTTCTTGAGTATTGTCACCAGAATCGAATCATAGTGGCTATACTACCACCGCACAGTACCCAGACGCTGCAGCCGCTAGATGTAGTATGCTTCAAGCCGCTCTCCACCAACTATAGTAACGAGCTATCCAACCACATCCAGGAGTCTCAAGGCCTGTCTCCAATAGAAAAGGGTGATTTTGTACGCCTATTCTGGCCTGCCTGGGTATCTACCTTCACTGAAACGTTGGTGCTGAGTGCCTTCACAGCAACCGGCATCTCACCATTAGACCCCAACGTTATACTCGATAGGTTCCACCACACCTCTCCGAGTCGCTCGCCGTCAATCTCATCTAGCTCCTCAGCTTATAGTGCACGGGAATGGCTTAAAGCGTGCTCTCTACTGCGTAATGAGGTGAAGGATCCAAGTAGTAGAGGCGCTCGGAAGCTGGGTCAAACTATCCACCACCTATCGATCTAAAATGAGCTCCTCTAGGACGAGATAGTTGGTTTGCGCAAGACTGTAAGCCTTCAGAAGAAAAAGAAGAAGCAGCCAAATAAGCAGTTGCAGCTTCCACCTAACCAGGAGTACCACGGAGGTGCGATGATATGGTCTCCAAGTACCTTCCGCGAGGCTCGTGCTCGAATGGCTCTTCAAGAAGAACAGCAGAAGGCAGATGAGTTGAAAAAGGTTGAGATGAAGGAGTTGAGAGCTGCAAATAAGCTCTATAATGATAAGATCGCAGAAGAGAGGCGTGCGCAACGGTTGAGGGAGAAGGAAGAGCGTGCCCAGCTGAGAGCTGTGAAGGCAGCTGAAGTAGCTGAACGCAAGGCTGAAAAAGAGCGTCAAAAACAAGCTCGCAACGCTGGAAAAGCCGTACAATTACCCAAAACAGGCAAACGCAAGGCCTCACAGTCTGCAGCACCTCAAAACAAGCAGAAACGTGGTGGTTTGGGTGGTGGTAGTCGGCCTATCGCTCGTGGGCGCTCCCCAACGCTCCCACCCAAACTCAACAGCC
>JALRMI010000268.1:0-41772 GCA_026120165.1 Leptosphaerulina australis
CCCCCCCCCCCCCCCCCCCCCCCCCCCCCCCCCCCCCCCCCCCCCCCCCCCGGCCCCGGCCTCCAGCTTATAGCCGTGTGTGGTTTGACACGTGTTTGCGAAAACCCCCCCCCCCCCCCCTTTACCCCCTCCCATTTTCTTTTGTGTGGTCCATAGGTTTGATATTCGAGATGGTTGATTGGAATTTGGTGGAGTTAGATACCATGATTGCCTTTCAAGATTCACAGTTGCATGTTCGGATCGTTGCATATTAGTCGGTGTTACCCCACATGTTGCCTGCGGACATGACCAAGACCAAGCTTGTGATCTCACCGAACATTTCTAAGCAACTGTATTCCTCACGTTACTACCACGCAACAGGCGCGTGAGTCGCGACAGAAAACTTGACAAGAATAAGCTGTTTCAGGGCCTGCATCCACTCCTGCCCATGTCTCGCATCCATTGATGATGTTGAGTCTTACAAGATGTACTACCAATGTGGAAAGCGAACCCGGTTAACCCCCACTAAACTGAGGCGGAAAGAATCGACCGTACTTTAGCGCCGAAGAATTATAGATCCGTCATCCAAATGTCTTTGATTATATACCCTCCTGCTTCCTACCCGTCTGCCATCTTGACCTGGAGACTCCCTCATGGCCTCTACTGCCTGCTGCAATAGTCCATGGCTCGCTCCCTTCCGCAATGCGTCGACACGGTGATCATCGGTACGAAGTTATCGAGTTGGGATATATTCTAAATAACAGGCACTGATCACTGGCAGGCAATGGCCCCTCGGCCCTCATTCTATCTTACATCTTACATGGCCACATTCCTCACTACATTGGCGGCCACTACGATAGCATTCTGGATGCAAAGCTCTCCAAAGATCCAAATCTACTCCACTTAACGTCAGACCTGCATGCGCATTTTCTGTCCTCGCTGCGCTACTCAACACAGGCGTTACCAGTCAATACACTGCTCGACACGCTTATCCGGCCGAATGCAGACACGGAACTCAACCCAAAGTCATGTGTAGAATGGCGCTACGAACCTGAAAAGGCTGTCTCGCATGTTGCTATTGGAGACACAGAGCAAGTCGGTGGGCAGTGGGCAGATAATCCAGTGTCTGCGAGCGCTGACATTGGCACATTGAGCTACGCTGAACAGCTCTCACTTCCAGGCTACTCGTATGCCGACCATCTAGGCAAAGCTGAGAAGGAGGGCGAAAGCGACTTTGTGCGCCCCTCGAGGACGGAGTTCGCCGATTACCTGCGAAGTTACCCGAGAGCTGTGGGAATCTCAGATTCAGTCTTTACGGGTATCAAGGTCAAGGATGTGTACCGCATCTCGGATGGCTTCATGGTTGGATCACTGAACATACACTGCAAGCACTTGGTGCTTGCCTCTGGCACCTTCACAGTCAACATCCCACCGCCTCCACTGCTTGCGCCCGTAGCTGAGTTGGATTCGAGAGAAGCGCCACTGTTGGTCATCGGATCTGGATTCTCTGCGGCAGACATCATCATCTCAGCGCCGCCAACTCGCAGAATCATCCACATCTTCCAATGGGCTCCAGACAAGCGTCCATCTCCATTGCGCGGCTGCCACCATTCAGCGTACCCAGAGTACGCGACCGTATATCGACAAATGAAGCTCGCGGCGATCGCCCTGACCAAGTCTCGGACTGTGCGAACACCCCTTCTGCGTCGCAAATCGACCGGTAACCCTTTCTTTAGCCAACGCGATTGGAGTCTGTATGAAGGTCTTCCCAATGCAGAAGTAGTTGACGTTTCCACCACCTCTTCCACAGGCACAGCAACAATAACAGTCCGTTCCGCATCCGGCGAATCCAGAACTTACGAAGTCGGTGGTCTCAAATATGTAGTCGGCCGCCGGGGAACAATAGATTTCCTTTCGCCTTCTCTGCAAGCCGAGATATTATCACCCGTACCTGTTGACTCAACGAACACAACACACATCTCTGGTCGTACACTACGAGCTAAAGCGGAGGTATCACTCGAAATCACTAGGGACGTGTTTATCACAGGGAGTCTAACCGGCGATTCGCTGATTCGTCATGCCGTTGGTGGGTGCGTATTTGCTGCTGGACGTATCTTGGGTGCCATTCCCCCTACATTCTTACCGGCCTCTCCAACTATTTTAAGTCGTACAAGCTCAGCACCGAGATCAGCGAGTCCGGGATCGGATGGGAAAAGTGAATCGACAAGCACAAGCCCTACATCTAGAGCGGCAAAGTCGGGGCTCTCTACGCCGAGCGAATTGACGAACGGCCATGCAGATCTACATCTGGACCGAAGGAAACTCACGAGAAGCGTAGAGGCTGCAGCCAAGGAGAATCGATTCTGGAATGAGTTGGAATTGTGAGCTGGAAGGCTGGATCAATGAAGACCATGTGTCCAGGGTATTTGCACAAAGAGATGGCTGGAAGGATCAGAATCTAAGTGGTACTATTCTACAGGCGAGATGCAATGCAAATTTACATGGGTAGACAGATCTGGAGAAAGCATAAAAGCTCTGTATAGTAATCATAAATATTCATCGACTTTGTCGATCGGGACATGTATTGCGTCTATACCCTCACCTAGCGAATTACCTCGAATAAGCAGCACTTATCCTCGCCACCGGCTCGCGAAAACGCTCGGTGTTGAGCATTCGGCCGACTTGAAGTTGCTCGCACGATAACGTTGAATCGGTATATGGCGTGCTGTGCCGATTTTAAGAACATTCTCATCCTATCGCCGCGAATAGCCTCACGTCAGCAAACTATAGTCACCAACGTAGGCCAAGCCTTAGGACTTTCCTATTTCCACCCACCGAATGTATGTCAGCATCAGCCTCAGTCTTGTTTGCCATGTAGAAACATAACGTTCCGCCTCCATGCAATCGGCGCCGCACGCGATCAGCGCCGCGCACATGCGGCACTTTTCTCGTTCATTCTAAATTCGTGCAACCGCTCCGTCGGAGATTGCTGCGATGATTATGAAGAAAAGCAATGCAAATGTTACTATATAGTAACGAACGCAAGTCAGGTTCAGTAACGACGCTAAAGCCTTCCGTTACTGAAGCTCAACAAGGATTCTAAAGTCAAAACCACGCCATTCCGCTTTCGGTTACCCCCCCCCCCCTTGCAAGCTGCAACCTTACTCAGCTATCCAGCAACAATTCAAAGCTTTTCATTTCTTCCTCTGTGGAACTTGCCACGGCGCCTGGGTTCCAGAAACCGTGAGCTTGTGAAGAGAACTTCAAGTGATTGGATCTTATGCCAGATCCATCCGAAACATCTTTTCCTCAAGACTTTGTACCTCAAAGCTCTGACCAGGCCCAATACCAACCTCACACATACGGCCGCTACGATGCGCCTGAGGGCAACGCATATTCCCAAGGAGGATATGTGACCCAAAAACAGGCAGCCCCCCAGAATTCATCTTTGATATACCCGAGTACTAGTCCATACCTACCACAACATACATCTCCTGCGCAGTATTCCGTTAACTACGGCTTCGACCCTCTTGTGCAGTCTGCTTGGGACTGGTCTCAGTCAATAGACTATACTAACTTTACGAATCAACACGAACTGCAGGGTGATTCCATTCAAGGATCTCAAGATCAAAATAATTCTACGGTCGAATTCAGTATTCCACTCCCGGTAAACCCACTCTCTCCCCCACCACGGCCGCTCCCACAGAGACCGGCTCTATCTCCAACTATGAAGCGCAAGTCAGCTACGGAGCCTCAATCCGCTCAGTACAATGCGAATGAGAATCACAATCCTTCAAAGCGTCAAGCTGTGTCATACGCCTCTTCGACAGCCTCCCACTCTCCTTCACCGACAGTCCTTGCCGATCCACAGCCATCGCCAATCACGTCGACCAACGTCATTCAGCCAATAGCTGGTCAAGCGAATGAACTAGGTCCAAACAGTAACGGCGAAGCACAAAGGTACAAAGGAAAGGGTACCGGCCCGCAAGGTAGAGAAATCGATGTTTCGGAACCACGGAGAGTGGTTGAATCGCCTGGAAGTCATGATATGCTGCCAGCAGGGAGAGTGTTTCCCATACAGATTGGGTCGACATTGTTCAGACTTTCTGGTGCATCGCTGTGCTCAGATGGTACGTGAAATCCTAACATAAACCTGCACAGGATCTTGACTGACACTTCAAGAGCGCCCTCATATTTCTCGCACTTCTTTGGCGAACAGTTGCGCAACAGTGACAGTCACAACAACAACAACGTGAGAACATTGTATATTGACCGCGATCCTGACACGTTTCGTGACATAGCGTTGCATCTACAGGGCTACCACATAGTTCCACGGGATGGTGAACATTTCGTCAAGCTATTTGCAGACGCGCAATTCTACTCTCGTACGCGTCCCTGCCAAGCTATTACATTTTCACTAATTAGCCTCAGTCCCCCGCTTGACGAAACAGCTGTTCAAGAGTGATATATTCATATCGATCGGCGGCACGTCCTTCCAAATTCCTCGCGATACCTTCTCCGCGCCTGGTGACTCACCCAATTACTTCTCACTCGGTTTCGCACAATGGTTCAGCACGCCCTCCGAAGTTTTCCCTGGGCTAGACCGCAATGCGCTCCTCCGTCCGCCATCCATCTCGCCGCCCTCCGTACCGAATAAGAGCGGCGAGACGTTCGCCGAGCTGATGAAGATGCTGCAAGGTTATGATGTGGAGATAAGAAGCGATGTACATAGGAGCCAATTGCTGAGGGATGCACGATACTTTCATCTCAAGGGGTTAGAGCAGCGCCTTATACCCCACCAGATATCGTATAACTTGAAGCGGCAGCAGTCAGAGATTCTGATTAGGCTGGAGGATATCCGGCAGTCTGGTGTATCCTTCAAACCGGACTCGCCCTCCCATAGCATCTCAGACTCAATACCAGGTCCAGGCTTTGTGTCCTATGCACGCCCCTACACCGACGATGCCTCCGCAACCAATGCCCTCATATTAGAAACTTCCTCTTCAGAAGCTACTATCCTCCACCTCCCACCGTTCAACTCATCTTACTCGGGCTCTAGAGAGATACAAGCCCATGTCACATTCCATGCTGACACACTTCGACGCATGACCTCGCTCTTAAGCGTGATCGCGTCAAAGATGGGACTTCCCTCCACCCAGCCCTTGGGCCTTCTGCACATGCAGATGCAAGCAGGAGCCACAGCCCAACCCATTACACCTGCAAACTCGGGAATCAGTGGAACGAGAGTACGAGTTCGTCTTGACGAAGACAGCGCACTGGAAGTTAACGGAGTACATGCGGAGCTAGGCGTCAACGATGAAGGTTTTGTGGATATAAGAAAAGGGTCAGAGTGGATGTATGTTAGCTCTAGGAAGAACAACGCAGATTGGGACTGGGTCGTGCGACGCGCGCATTGGCTGGTCCGGATCGAGGCCGTTCCTTCCACCTCTGTAAACAACGAGGGCGAGATGCAAGTCCAAGCCGTTCTGCACGGCGTGAAGATCGAAGCATTTACACGCGAGCGCCATCGTAATGCTTCTCGAGGGTTTCTGGGAAGTGCATAACATGGTACCGTGACGTATGAATCTTGCATATATTGTCGATTATAGAATATACTCCTCTCTCTCCTCTCTTCTGGGGGACCCCACAACTTTTAGGGTAATTGTAATAGAAAGGTCGCTAACACGCTGATGCTGAAAAGGCACAAATTCATGCCCCCCTCTTGGCGCTCGCAATTGCAGAATAGGAGGAGCAAATGCGAACATAAATAACGCTATGATCTTGATATGCAGTACAACATGAAAACATCCCGCCGTACAATATATTGTGGATGTATGTAGAAAACGCTCCAACTCCATCGCTGAATCGATATGAGGCGTGATAGATAATAATTGGATGAAGATGACCGAAAATGGTGAGTGTTGTCTACCTGTTAAACGTATGTGCCTTCTCGAACGTCAAGTTTAAACATACTCCCTTGGCTGGCGACCGCCTTGCTCGTACTCCCTTGACTGTCTCCCGGGAACAATACTGCCGTAATCTCTCGGTTCGTCTTCCTCTAGCAGACTTTCCATAATGCTCCCAACATCGGTATTTGTAACCGTCATAGCATCCTCCTCATCAAGCTTCTTACGCATGCGGTAAACCTGTACCGTGACATACACAACAAGTGTCGTACCAATGATAAACGTAAATCCAGCCAGAAACGTATTGACGGGCACTGGGTTGCCGTTGAAAGCACGCTTGGTGAGCGCGTCGATACCAGTCTGGCTTAAATTGATCAAACCGGAAAAGCAAATGATGGTTCCGTAGACGCGGCCGAATGTTGCGAAACCAAACACTTTGGTGGCGTAGTCGGACATTGCTGAATAGTACAGAGGACGCATGAAGACAAAGAGGACGACGTTGACGTATCCTGCCCAAAGCGTGGCAATTGAGCCGATGATGCCGATGGCGGTGGCAATGAAGACGATGATAAGCAAGACGCCAGGAGTGCTCACATTGTCAAGAAGCATGCCTAGGAAAGGTGTGCTGAGGACGCCTCCGAGAGGTAGTGCCCAATCGAAGAACTCATTGATGCGAGTAGCTAAATCGATCGATCCAAGCATGTACGCATACTGTTCTCGAATGGATGCGATGAAGTAATTCATACGCACCATCTGCATGACAGTGAGAAGTGTCAGGAGTATGAACCAGGGAGTACGCATCTGCTCGAAAGCAGTCTTGTTGTGCAAAGCACCCCAAACTCCCGATGTTTCTAGGCGATGCTCCTGCTTCTCTTCTTGCTTCTTTCGTGCAACCTCGTCGCCAACAAGCTGGTCGAGCTTCGTAAGTCTCTTGCGGCGTCGTGCGCTGCGGTTTTTTCTTCGTCTCCACACTTCATCGTCTGGTAGATCTTCATCTGACGTGTGAATATCCCTGGCGTTCTCTTCAGCCCGCTGGATCTTCATGTCCAGTTGAGGAGCGGTCTTGTAGTTCTCGGTTGGTAAGAAAGTCAGCTGGGCGACGACAATCGCTGCCGGGACAATGAGGTAACCAAGGAAAAATGTCTGCGGCTTGAAAGCTCCGTCAGTACTCTCATATGCAAGTCTGTAGAAAAGGAACACGGCTGCAGATGCATCAAAGGCGCCGGTGACGAGTGCGACAATACTGCCACCATATTTTGGGAACGCGTTAGCAATCTGGAAAGATGGCAAGAACACGAACGTGCCTCCAAGTGCAAGGAAGAAATTTCCGATTGTGTAGCCGTCGAACTCCTGAATCTGGAAGGCAAGGCTCATGATAATGCTGCCTGCAGCAAGGCAAAATGAGCCAATGAAATAACAGACTCTGGGTCCATAGCGATCTAGCATCGTCCCGACGACAAGTGCAGAGACATTGGCTGTAGTAGATGCAAGAGAAAAGAAAAAATTGAGGCGCAGATCTTGTTCGTAGCAGACTTCAACTTTCTCAGCAAGCTCTTCCTGCGTGCAGAGATCTCTGTAGACACCTTCTTTGATAAGAATTGGCTTGAGCGCCGCAAAACCGAATACTATACCGCTGGCGAACCAACAGGCGAGGATGACAGCAAAGACTTGCGCTGTACAGATCTTAGTAAATAGGTCATGTGACAGGCTTGACCGTGGGAACGCTTACCAGCACGCTTGAAGGTTGACACATGATACTGTGTTACGCCGCCGTCAATGTCTCCTGCAACCGGTAGTTCAGGCTTGTGAAGTGTATCGTAGCTGATTACGCGCCTCACAGGCTTGCCTGTCTGCAGAAAGCCTGCACTCGAGTGTTGACTTGAAAGACTGAGCCGACGTTCCGAAGCTTGCTCTCGGCTATGAAGTCGGTCTATCGGCGATAGAAAAAGGTCGACAAGAGCTTCCTCACGATCGGTACCTTCTTGTTGCGTGACATGCTGGATTAGAGACATGAAGAGCAAGAGAGCTCTTCAGAGTGCAGGTGCAAAGCAGGAAAGGAGCTGTAGTTGAAATTTGATAGAAGGGTTCAGTGTGAACTTAAGAAAGCGGGCACTCGGAAGTTAAATTTGACCAGACCCTGTTGGTGCACGAGGCAGCTGCAAGTCTGGATCAGGTGGTCACGCGTCAAGAGAAGGTGTATTATCGCGAGAACCTTCGGCCCCGTTCGACGCAGACATTGTTGCCCTGCATGGCATGTGTAAACGACGCTGCCGCTGCGTTGATTGTGCTGTGTAGCTTTGCGACTGTGTTTGTGATTGGCTGTGCTAATTGATTTGGGGATGTAGAGTGGAATCGGCGATCCACACCCTACGTCCTTAACCTGTGCAGATTGCGATAACGGGCAATACGAATGCAGGAGCAGGGTTATGGAAAAAAAACGCATGCTCGAAGACTTTATGAATCAATGAAAATAGGAGGGCTTGCAATGGGCTCTTGAGATGACTTCTTGAAAAGGCTTCCTGTAACAACCTCTCCCAACGGCCCTGCAGACTCGTACGACGAGGCTGGATGACAAGGCGTATGATCCCTGTTTGTCAGGTAATCCTAGTGGAACAGCCTGATCGCGAACCGTTACTATGGATCTGTTGCATGGATCCGGACATCAGACGAATGACGGCGATCATACATCATAAGTATTCCACGGAGCAACATCAAACATCGCACCTGTTCACAGTGCGCGGAACATCACCATCCGCAGTGGTTTCGGAGACAATATATCTAAGTCACAATGGTATGTTAGTGCTAACATACACTCAACTCGCACAGGAATTTGTGCGTTGTGTCATTTCAGTGTAGCGGCTTTGTATCGAGGGCCTGGATCTTATAAGATTCTTTTGCTTCAGCAACCTTGTCGAGCCCGAGTCATGGCCATATCCAGCATCTTCAAAAAGCATGTGCAAGGCACAAACAGGATATATATTCAGCAGCATGTAAAAGACACTGGTGTTGAGGATGGCATTGACGAGGGTGTTGATGTCGGCGGTGAGTGCCAAACCGTGAACCGGCGTCTCCACAGTCAGAGTTGCAATATGCTAAGATGTTCACTCAGAAAGACTTGGCGAACTGTAAAACTCGGCTCATTCGATTCTGCGAACGTGTGCAACTCTGAGTCAATCAGGTGCCAGGCCACGATAGCAATGGGCCGACATAATACGGCAAGGGAGTCGGTTCAGTGTAGCACACGGCCAAATCCCTCGCAACGACTTGGATGTCAGAAACCTTCCCATAAATGCAAGGCCCTCCAATGCACCCACGACAGACAAAGGCCACAAGACAAACCGTCCGAGGACCTTTTTGCCCCTCTTTCAAACAGTAGCTTCCAGATGTGGAGCACCGAATCACAAACGGCTAAGCTGTGCTTGAACTGAAATGAGCGCGTGATCGTGGGCCTACATGACAAACAAGGTAGAAGAGGAAGATTGAACATTGCTGTCGAAAATCAAGCCAGACTGACGAAAGGTTTGGATTATGCCCTTGATGGGACTTTGATGGAGCTACCGGGGGCCTTGACAGCGCTGTGACCAGAAACTGTAAGCTTCAGGTGCCGGTGTCATTCCAACATGCCTGTCATGTTACGAACAAATTCTCGAATTGTAATTCCAGTTATCCATTACGTCCTAAGACCACTAACAGCAAATGCGCTGATCAACGAGGCAGAGTCGAAATCGAACACGACGAATGCAAGAAGTGAAGAGTTCATGCCAAGATCTCGTAGACAGCGTCCTGGCACGACAGGCGCAGAGCATGCAACGTAACAGATGGTGTGCGGTACGAGGTGTTTTATTGACAGAAGGCATTATAAACGGGTGCGCACGTTAATGCTATTTGGAGTGGTGTAAAAATGATGATTGATATAAGTGCTGGCTTAATGTTTTGAGCACAGAAACCGACTCCTGCTTCCAAGAGGCTCCATATCGAGTTCCACGGAAGTCGTGAGGCCGGAATTGGAGCCCTGTCTCAGTGAGAGCATTATCTCTGTATTCAACGCACGAGAAGAGACCGCCAAGACGCTCGATTGAGATCTTCTTTGATGTACTATTGGATACACCAAGAAGTCAGTACAGCAAGATAGACACACTGTTGGAATTGCTTAGCCCCGAAGAATTTGTTATTACAAATGGCGATGTAGAAGTCAGACTTGCTGAGAAGTATGGTTCGCGGGGAGAGCGTGTTGACGATGGTCAGAGAGGTACGAAGGCCCAATGTGAATCAGACGCTACAGCTATGCTGTCATGTCACTCTCTCCCAATCTCTTTTGCCATTGATGTTGCCGCGGTTCAACTAGTTGCTCATATCAACTGCTACAGTCGATGTCATTGTGCAAGGATGCTGATGTGGAATCGTGCTGTCATCTCTGTAGTCCCAAAAGTTGGCAGGTGCCACTCGAAGAAGAAAAACAGCCTCAAAACCAGAGTAAGAGTGTAGAAAGGTCTCCATGATGGGTTGAGCGATCAGGGGTGTTTGTGTTGAGCGTGCACGCGCTTCTGCAAAGTGAAATGATTAGTGCACTGGGGCAGAGTAACATGTCGGGATTTGTTGGTTAAGTTTCCCGGTCGTTCCCGGACCATAAAACGCCAAGGACAGCGGCTTCCAAGGAAGATATCTCTGGAAAACCTTTCGAACTCACACATCACCACCAACCTCTCCACTCAACCTTTTGTCGTCTGTCCCATCGCACATCACAATGTCCACCGCTCCTCCTCCCACTGCCACCGGCTCCAGCAAGGTCGACGCCGCCAAGGCGCAGCTCGCTGCCCACGTCGACCCTACTGCTCCTACCGGTCTGTCACTGTACTCGCGCTTTGCTTTCGCTGGTGCTGTCTGCTGCTCCGTTACTCACGGTGCTCTTACTCCTGTCGATGTGTAGGTCTTTCTATCTGTCAATGGCATTGATGCGCACCAATGGCCGTGTCGCGGTTTTTTTTTGCGCTGCAAAACAACTATGACGAATGACGTGTGAGCATACAGCTAACCATCTTGCAGCGTCAAGACCCGTATCCAGCTTGACCCCGTTACTTACAACACCGGCCTGATTGGTGGTTTCCGCAAGGTTATTGCCAACGAGGGTGCTGGCGCCGTCTGGACCGGTTTCGGTCCCACCGCCGCTGGTTACTTCCTCCAGGGTGCTTTCAAGTTCGGAGGATACGAGTTCTTCAAGCAGCAGGCTATCAACACCCTTGGTTACGAGACTGCCTCCAACAACCGCACTGCTGTCTACCTTGGTGCTGCCGCCTGCGCTGAGTTCATCGCTGATATCGCTCTCTGCCCTCTTGAGGCTACCCGTATCCGTCTCGTTTCCGACCCCAAGTTCGCCAACGGTCTGATCGGTGGTTTCGGCAAGATCCTCAAGAACGAGGGTGTTGGAGCTTTCTACTCCGGTTTCGGCCCTATTCTGTTCAAGCAGTAAGTAGCCGCATTCTTGGCTGGTATTGATTAACTGACATCTGAAAAGGATTCCTTACACTTGCGCCAAGTTCGTCGTCTTCGAGAAGGTTAACGAGGCCGTCTACACCATCGTCGACAAGAGCAAGACCTCCAACGGCATGCAGACTGTCTACAACTTGGGTTCCGGTCTTGTCGCCGGTTTCGCCGCTGCTATCATCTCCCAGCCCGCTGATACCATGCTGTCCAAGATCAACAAGACCAAGGGTGAGCCTGGTGAGGGTACCACCAGCCGTCTGATCAAGATCGCTAAGGAGCTTGGTCTCCGTGGCTCTTATAGCGGTATCGGTGCCCGTCTTTTCATGGTTGGTACCCTGACTGCTGGTCAGTTTGCTATCTACGGTAAGTTCTTCACAACAATCTCCGGCACGACCAGTAGTGCTAATAGGCTTCTCTTCCAGGCGACATCAAGAAGGCACTCGGTGCCACCGGTGGCGTTGAGATCTCCAAGACCAACTAAGCGATCGAGAGAGAGAAGAGGCGGTGGAGCGATGATACCAGGACAGCCACGACATTTGGCTCTAAAGGGAGACTTTGTAGTGCACGAAAAAAGTCTGTCTTTTTTGCATATGGCTGGCATGGATTATATTCCCATTTTCTGTTCATGTGTTTGCGTTTTATTTGCCGCTTAGCTACTTGTACGTTCACCCAGCCTGAAGTGGCACTTGTAACAGTACGGTTTGATGAGATTAGCTGCACAATAGACGGAGCCCTTAATGACACAAACAACATCTCTTGCATGATGAATCAAACTTCGAAAGTATCTGTGTAACTCAAGTACTCCCTCATATTGCAGGAAGGTTCAAGTACAACCCATACTTTGCGCATATTTAATCCTAAAAAGTCACTAAAATAGACTTGTCCGGTTTGCAAACACCCGAAAGCAAACAAAGCTTTGGTTCATCTTGGATCTTTTGGTTATTATCGAATGGTAATTGGTTGCTTCTGCACACATACAGACGGCACGCTTTTCTGTCGTCTCCGGTTTCAAGACCTCAACACCATCATCCACCCCAGAAAATGAAAACTTGCTGGTTCCATGCTACTTACCCAAACCCAAATTCTGAGCTCCTCATACTCATTTTCTTTCAAGTCTCGGAGAAAGGAACATACTTGCACCCACTCGCCTTCTCTACCCTGTTCCCCGCAGCTTTGTAGCTCTCCGTCTCCTGCAACCTTCTCACAAACTTATATAGCGTCGGGTACGCCGTCTCCGTGCATGCTTTCTTCTTTACCGCACCCTCAAGCGCAAAATGCATCATAATATCCGCACCTGTCAGACTGTTGGAGCAAAAGAACTGGCCCTGGCTGGGTGAAGTCTTGAGATAGGTTTCGAGGAATTCGAGATGGTTAGTCAGCTCAGGGTTCGTATAGGACCCATCAACTTTGTTGGCGATGCCGTTGGTGATGGGTCGCAGGAAAAAGGGAACAGGCGCAGAGCGAATGGAGGAGGTTATCAGACTGACGATCAGGGGGGTTAGGAAAGAGCCTTCTGTATAGTCCATGAGGAATTTATGGCGCATCCACTCCTCGGTTTCGGCACCCAACACCCCTTCTTTGCCTGATGGGTAACGAGTCGGGATCATGTGTGGGCCGAAGTGGTCACAGATGTAGTCAAGGATTGTTTCGCTTTCTGTGACAATGATCTGGATAGGTCAGCTGATCTGCTTGGACATTTTAGCATCTGGTTGGAGATAGGCCATACCTCCTTGTCAGATCCAGCAGGGGTTATTCCAATCGTAGGTGACCGCCCAAGAGGGTGGAACTTCTTCAGTTCTGGGCCGGCGCGGCCTTCCTTGTCGCGCTTGAAGACCTGGATGTCATATTCAAGCTTGAGCTCTTCAAGAAGCCAGATAACTCGCTGGGCGCGAGACTTCTCAAGCCTGAAAATCTATCAGCATGTGCATTGAAGCTAAGGGTCGAAGTTTGCTGTGTTTGGATAGTTGCTTGAAGCAGTGGAAGCAGAGCCATTATTGTGTACCAGTTAAATCATGCGGCTTACCAGTATACTGTGATCTTCGCACCTTGTTGGTTCGACATGGTCGTGACTGATTACTAAGCGAAGCAAGTAACTGGAAGGTGTGTTTGTGAGATGAGGAACTCTCAGTGAGCACCTGGGATGGTGTGGCTTTTATCTACCAATTCTTCGACAAAAGGACCGGTCTTGTCGGCAGCGTCTCGGGGGGATTCATACCGCGGCTCTCGCAGACCCCGGCGATGTCTTTAGCAATAAACGCATGAAGAGGGAAGGCATACTGCGTTATGGTGGTGTGACAGCCCGATATTATTGGTAGATAGGAATATATCGATGCAGTGGCTTTGCAGGTGCCAAACAATCTGACGTCTGCGACAACGAGAAAGTTGCCGACGGGTGAATGGTATTGAACAGGCAACGCAGGAATGCGCTCTCGTGGTGCAGATGCTACTGCAGGTAGATGCTATAACTTCACGTATCAAATCAAATTCCTGAGACTTTTTAATGTCGCGAATACAGCATGGTGTTGAGCAAACACACTTCCAACCGCGTGCGCAAGGCTGATGTCTCCGGCCTTGCGCCAAGCTCAACATCTCCGCCCGCCGATATCACAGCTTCAACCTCACAACGCCCATCTACCACACCCCCGTCACACCCCACGAGCCGCACTCTACCACCGTAAAGACTCTTCAAAATGGCTGGCGGACATGAAGGTATACTTTTGTCTACCGAGAATTCGGCGAACATAGCGCAATGGCGAGCAATGGCTAACAAGAGAAATAGCTCTCCACAAGGATCCCGCGATCATAAAATGGAACAGTACGTCTTCCGCACTTGCACACGCTCCCGCGCCTGGTTTCATATCGTAGCAAAGACTACAAAGAGGCATATTTGTGGAGCGACACGAGCAACGAAAGAGAAAACGGGGAAGGAGGGATGGCAAGGCTAATACCCGCTAGACATGACGGTAAACCGTCACAAGTACTTCCGCTGGACGAAGCGCACCGCTTTCCTGAACATTGCTTATGTCCTTGTTGTCCCCGCTACATTGGGCTACTTTGGATACGTCACTGAGGTGAGTGGTTCAAGAAAGAGGTAAGAGAGTATGGGTTAACAAAGGGTAGGGCAAGTGGGATATGCGCGGTAAGAGGAGGGGAGATACTATCTCTGAGTTTTAGACACAGTGATGTTGATTAAGGAGAAGATGAGGGACGAGGTTGTGTACATATCGCATGGAGACCAAGCGCGACTGGACTACGGCTAAGAAAGCAAGAAAAACCAACATTTCTTTCTCTCAAACAAGCTCGTAGGCCTTGTTTGCTTTTGATTGTGATTACAGTCTTGCGCCGTGTGGTTTCACTGCTGGCACATGATACTACGTATACCCAGGTGTCCAGAGACGGCCTCTCATGCCCAATGGGATCAATTAATACTCCCAGGCTATGCTATCTTCCAATCGTTATTCATTCGCACTTACAGGTCTCATTCAGGGACAGCTCCATGATGTGCTTGCTGCTCTTGCTCAGCTTCCCATGTCTTCAGCCAGTCAACCTCAGTATCATCAGGGGCAAGGTGGAGAGGGCGCTGTACAGCACGTGTCCAGTACATCATCGAACGATGGCCGATTGAATTAGCCGGGTCATTGTAGGCCTGCTTCAGGGCAACAAAGAATACATCACACTCCGCTTGTAGCCCAAGGACTCGAAGACAACGAAGGATGCGAGTGATGCGGAGGTGATTATGATCGATAGGGCAACACCAGTTACGAGAGGCTTTACGCCAGTTGGGACCGCGGACGACATGGTAGCTGAAGAGAGAAGCTTGTGGTTCTGGATTTCGCTCAAGAGCTTTGGCTTGAGCTGATGTCGTCTCCGTGGCGACCGGAGCCTTTGCGTCGTTCTTGTTGGTGACCTCTCCACGAACAGCTGACGAGGGCGACTTATCCCGAGCATTGCCCTCACTTGTCTCCACAGTCATGGTAGTGCTACCTGCTGATTCAGGCCTGGCACCTGCTTGCTCTTGGGTACTGGCCTTGGTCTCGCTCTCCTTCTCCCGCCCACCAGTCTCAGGGTGAGTTGATATAGTAAAGCCATAAAAGGCCAGCATGCGTTCGAAGCTCCGGCGCAGCTGATCTCTGAGTTCGTTCCTTGTACGAAACGCTTTCATAACTTCGAGGTCGATGATAGGCGCAGCATAATTGAACATTGAGCCCTCAGGCAGCGGAAACAACATTTGGATGTAGTTGTGGCTGTTTTCAAGCTGGCTGTTGCTCCATGCCAAGATTTGCTCATGTGTGCGGCCAAGAGCATCTTCTGCATTGATCTTTGGATCATAGAAGCGTACGATGATGGGGCCGGTGGGCTGTTGTGATGGGCCCATGCCGGATAACTTCAAACGTTTACTTGCTGACATGGATTTGATTGAGTTTGAAATGGTGGAAGCGCGAGAGGAAAAGCTGAAGAGAAGCGCATGTCCCCTCATAAATCAGGATGCAGCAATAGCGGGTTGGCGGGTTTCCTGCCACTCTTGGTGACGATACTGTGGTCCACCCCGTGAAATTGAGTTCTATGCTTCACTTTTGAAGCTATTAGGCGTGGGTGTGCGTTCTACAAGGCACAGTGGAGTTACTAGGAGCTGATGATCAAGTACTCCTGGACAAATTCCAAAGCTGGGAGTGAATGACAGGTAACTCTGGAGGTTGTCGTTACTTTGTGTTGCGAATGACGGAGTCGTGACCCGTTTGGACCTAACTGCATTGTCACTAGTATACATTGACACTCACGCAGGGTCGAGCTTCAACATCTCTCTTCTCATCCCATCCTCCGCCTATGCAGCGCACAGACATTCTTGACCGTGTACTTCCACGCCTGTCATAAAGCATTATTCCGCAGCGTATTAGTTCCATTCGAATTCCTGCAGCCTGACGTCAGAGGGCGTTTTTTGTTGAGCCGCGCTTAACCCAAGAGCCATCCAGACCGCAAGACGCCACGCAAAACAGTCATTTCAAGTCGAAGACTTGCTTTCAGGACACGGTCTGCAAGGAATTTGACAGATAAACCTGCTGCATATGCAGAGGCCCCATAATCTTCTGCCTGCATATTGATATGACATAAATATGAGCTATCATACTTGCTATGCGGTTTCTCTATAAGCAGTGGTGGTTCTGATTCCCTAACCGAGGCCTCGTGAATACACTTTCAAATCACATCGGAATCGAGTTGCTGAAAGATCTCCTCAACATGAGCTCCGACGGTACATTGAATCAAGTCCATACTCGCAATTTGTGCAACTGACATAAGAACCAGAACAGAAGCCCACGCCAGAAAACTACACTCTCTTCCAGGGATTCGAATGGAATGTCCCTGCTGACCAGAAGCACTGGGAGCGTCTCATCTCCCAAGTTCCTAAATTGAAGGCAATTGGCGTCGATAACATCTGGCTTCCACCAGGCTGCAAAGCTGCGTCACCTGAAGGAAACGGCTACGACATCTATGACCTGTACGATCTGGGTGAGTTCGAACAGAAAGGTCAGAGAAGCACCAAATGGGGTCCAAAAGAAGACTTGCTTGAGCTCTGTAAAGTCGCAAAAGACAATGGGATAGGCTTGTTCTGGGACGCAGTCCTCAATCACAAAGCTGGTGCAGATAACGTCGAGAAGTGCCGCGTTGTTGAGGTTGATAACAATGACCGCAACAAAGACGCATCTGACCCTTACGAAATTGAAGGCTGGCTAGGTTTCGATTTCCCCGGCCGCGGTGATAAGTACTCTTCACAAAAATACCATTGGGAGCACTTCAGCGGCACAGACTACAACCAAGCCAACAAGAAGAAAGCTGTGTACAAGATCCTTGGAGACAACAAAGGCTGGTCCTCAAGTGTTGACTCTGAAAGTGGTAACGCAGACTACATGATGTTCGCTGACATCGACTACTCGCATCCCGAAGTTCAATCTGACGTGAAGAATTGGGGTGTTTGGATCACCAAAGAACTCGGCCTCAAGGGTTTTCGCCTCGATGCTGTCCAACACTTCTCTGAGCGCTTTACCAATGAATGGGTCGACAATCTGCGTGACGAGTGTGGGCACGATATTTTTATTGTCGGCGAGTTTTGGTCTGGCGATGTCAAGCTCATGTGCGATTGGCTCAATGATATGGACCACAAGTTCTCACTTTTCGATTCGCCTTTGCTCAACAACTTCTCCCAGCTCTCCAAGACCCCAGAAGCTGATCTAAGGAAAGTTTTCGACAACACACTCGTTTCTATAAACCCAGTCAGCGCCGTAACAGTCGTATCAAATCACGATACGCAGCCTGGCCAAACGGTCGAGACACCTGTTGAGGGATTCTTCAAGCCTATCGCTTACTCACTCATCTTACTGAGGAAGGAAGGCTATCCCTGTCCCTTCTACGGCGATCTATACGGGCTGAAGGGCGAACATGCTATGGACCCATCTTGTGGTGGGAAACTCGCAGACCTTATTCTTGCGCGCAAGTTATTCGCGTACGGTGACCAGGAAGACTATTTCGACGATGCGAACTGCATCGGCTTCGTTCGTCGCGGTACGTGGGACAAGAAGGCTGGACTGGCGTGTGTGATGAGCAACACAGGACCAGGTGAAATCAGGATGGCAGTGGGAGAGATGCATGCTGGTGAGAAGTGGACGGACATTCTGGGCTGGGAGCAAGGCGAGGTGGAGATCGATCAAGATGGGTACGGATTGTTCAAGTGCCCTGGGACGAGTGTTGCCGTATGGACTAGAGCTGACGCAAAAGGGAGAGATAGATTTCCGATAAACTTTGATACAGACATTTACAACAAGGCTTAGACATGTCAAGAGGGTATAGATAGGTGATTATTTGAAGAACCGCACTCATAATCTATGACGTTTCTTCAATCACGACGAGGAAACGAAATAGTAGACACGAGAACCAGATGAAGGATCGAAGATTAGTTCATGGAGCCATGAAAACAAAACAATTTTATCAGGATATCTGTTTCATCAAAAGGATAAATCCTGTAACTGAGAATCACCTGTGGAAATGGTGATGTACTACAGCGTATGGTAAGGAAATGCATGCAGGTTCGACAACGCTAAAGATAGTCAGATACATCGCCCTACTGAAGTTATCATTCCAATTTTATAACGAGGAAAAAATGTTTCATGGCGTAAGGGCAGCTCTACTGTCATCACAGGTTGCCACAAGAGGCAATGCACAAGCACTTTGATTTGCGTAAGTGAAAACGAAGAGCCCGAAGCCAATAAGTTTGCATGTGAACTCATGATCATCTGTCACCTAGCGTTTCTGCGTAGACGAGTATTCTTTTGGTCAGTTGCCAACTTCACCTTCACATCGAATTCTTTCAGGCGATCTAGATTCGGCTCCAGAAGATTTTGTCTCCTCTATCAGTATCAATGAACAGCTCATTCGTTCATATTTCACACAATACCATTCTCACAACTTTACAATATCACTGCCGCTGCAGTAACCACCAATATGCCAGCAAAGAAGAACACTCCCGCTCTCGACAGCTGTATCGCTGGTTATAACAACAAGGAGACCAAGCTGCTTGCTGCCGCCTTCGTGTCCTCTATTGGGCCCGACAAGGTTAGTCTATCTTCTCGTACCTGTCATACCACATTCAGCATCACAGTTAGCTTTTGAATAACCGGCTAATGTACTCCAAAGTACGACTATGCTCTCTTTGCGAAACTCTCTGGCTTCACCGAAGCTACGCTCAAAAAGTTTTGGCCGCCGGTCAAGAAAAAGGTGGTGGAGGATGTCCCTAACTTTGGCGCTTTCCTCAATGGTGTTTCTACTACTATTGCGCCTACCTTCAAGGTCAGCAGTAACAAGAAGCGCAAGGCAGCTGATGCTGATACCGACATTGACCTTGAGCCCAAGTCTAATTTGGTCGATAATACTGATGGCAAAACCCTCGATAGTAAGCCTCAGAAGGCATCTGCTAAGGGCAAGGCTCGCGGCAGGAAGATAAAGTCTAAGGAGGTGGAAGACGAAGTCGATAACGACGAGAGCTTATCTGATGGTGAGAGCGGAATGGCGAGAGTATCCAAAAAAAGAATGTAGCGGTGGGTTGAGTTGGAAAGTTTTGACACTTTTACAGGAGTGGTCTAAGTGCCGCACTTTCAGGTGTTATTTATGACCTGTTCAGGGTTGGATTTGGAGTGTTTTTACGAATATCGTAACAATAAATCTCTTTATTTGTGTTCTTGCTTGATTGCCTTTGTTTAGTTTTACTAACATAAATCGTTACCATGCTTTCCACTGTTGACTTTGTCAACTGGACGTACGGAACTTATGACACAAAAGGGCCTAGGGATTAAAGGTAATGCGAGTTGCTGTTTATGGTATCCGGGAGATTTGAGCAACAATAGCTTTACAGACATTGATACGGGAGCTTTTCTACTTTCCACATGTTAGTCTCTACAGTCTTACAAAATATGACTGAAACGACATTATGTATGATGAAGCTCATGCATCCTAAATGCTTCAGCGGATAGATCCCTGCCTTGGTCCCATGGGAACTGTGGGTTACTTCGGCAGAATTTGAGGACTTCCAAGACTGTTGCTAGACGCTGTTGCGCACTAGCGCCCAGGCTAGTCAGTAGGATCCTTCCTGCCAGTCAAGCTTCATGATCTAACAGCTTTAATATCACTTGAGGGCACTCAAATTATAGTTGCATTGAAAACCTCGCGATGCCTTTCATTTTATTGTGGTTGGGAATTGCAGGAAGCAGTGATTCGGAGTTTGACCAGCAGCGCAATGACTCGACATCTCCAAACACCCGGACCTTGCCAGCTTCAGGCCTTACCACTAACGCCTATCAACCTCGCCATGCCAAGGCCGTTCGGATAATCCGAGCTTCCACTTTCGAGATGATTTTTCTGTTATGGGGCTTGCTCATAATGAACTGACTATAAGCAGCTGCTATCGTACATTCGCAACCTTCGCATCCTGGATCTGCAACCCACCATTGGCCTACTGCTATATACGCTTCTGTACTACAGAACATAAGGGCGTATCGATTGGTACCCTTCGTGAAACCATAATTGATGCTTCAGCAGATGGACATCGTTATCCAAAACAATGTTACTACCGCTGATAACCTGTGGGGTGGTAGGCTGGGCATTCTGGGCATCGTCATGGTCCCCAGAAAGTATATGTCGACCTTCCTAACTAAGCAAGAAGCTGTATGCTGCAAGAAAACTACAGGGACGAATCTTATCAACAAGTGACCAGAGGTATACAAAGTATAAGAGCTTGAAAGGCGCCAACTAAAAAATACTTGTACTGCGTACGGTATCCACTTGCTGCACGATCTTGCTCACATACTTATAAATGCAGTTCCTCGCTACCGTCGCTGCGACGACCGCAGCCCTTTTGAGCAGTGTCTCTGCTGCAAACTTGACAGGGGATGTTTTGAACGGCGTGCCAGTCATTCATGACTTGAATCTTGCCGATGTCCCTGCCCAGAAAGTTTCAAGGTACTATCTGCGCGTTGGAGAGCTCAATGGAGGTCATCCAGTTCACATCCCTGTCATGGTCGCACGCGGCACGCCTGAGAGTCTCGAGACAGGCCAGAAGCTGTCCCTCTCTGCTGCGATTCATGGCGATGAGCTGAACCCTGTGCGTGTGGTGCAGCGCGTCTTCGAACAATTAGAAGAGCAGGTAGCGACTCTCAACGGTACTGGTATGTATCTTGCGCACAGGTCAATGAAGTACAGGAAAGTAACCCAATACACGTAGTGATCGGTATTCCCACCGTCAATCCTATGGGAATCTATCTCAACCAACGCAACTATTTCACTGCATCGGCTTCTGGCTCCCTCACAAACGTGAATCGTGTCTTCCCCGGTGTCTCGGCAGAGCTGGGTGGCAGCGGCCCCAACATTCTCGCCTATAATATTTGGAACTATCTCTGGGGCAACACGTCCCAAGTTGACGTCGGAATCGACCTACACACACCGTCTTCCGGCGGCGAAACGAGTCTGTGGTGTTATTCCGACTGGCGTCTGCCGTATGTTGAGCGCTTGAGCAAACTCTTGCAGCCCGATACACTGAAGATCGATCCAGGCGAGCCAGGAAGTATCGAGACGACGTTTATAGATTACGGGATCCCAAGTCTGACAGTTGAGATGGGACAGGCGAAAATATGGAACAACTCTTTGATTGATCGAACTGTGGACTTTGTCAACCGCGTTCTGATCGACCTGCGTATCACACCTTCGAACGCGAGCGTCGAGCCGGATCTCACCAACGTGTATATTGCTAACACATTCCACGACACGTATACCAAGTACGGCGGCTTTGTCGAGCGCCTGGTTCAGGTCGACGAGCCAGTAAAGAAAGGACAGCCAATCGCACATGTCCGCAACACTTTTGGCGATATCCTGGAAACACTGGTGTCTCCTGCAGATGGACGTATGTTCCAGAGTCCCAGGGATCCATCATGCGAACCAGGAAGCAGCGTCGGGCAGATTGCGTATAACTCTACAGACCCCGAGTGTGCTGATGGGTGTATCCTCAGCGGCCCAGTTGGATCGCGAAGGAGGTAGAAACAAGCGTGTTGTACATTAAATACCAGTTCTATCCAGTACGCCTATTGGTTAGCACAAGAAAATATCTACAAGCATGTTAAGACAAAAAGTGATACCACAATCTGTCCCAGCGTTGATTGGTATAAATACCTTCTCAACAAAGCATATGCTTTTCAAATGTGACGGAACGCTCTTATGTGAGCATTCGCAGCGTTGAAGTCCTGATAGCACACTCTGTAAACTTTTTTTGAAAACACTTAAAAAAAACGTGACGCTGCACTGTCCTGTGTAGTATTGAGGCTTATATTTCGAACAAAGATGGTCGCTAACAATCTGAAGATGTCAAGCCCTCTGAAGTGTAACGTCCTTGCAGGGAATTGAAAGCATCAAATCTGACTCTTACTGCAACGCGAGCACGTACGGGTTCCATGATCTGTTGCTGCTCCATTGTAGCATATCGTAGACTCCTGTATTCAATTGTTCCGTGCATTCGTCAATCCTCCTGCCAGCTCTTCCAACCCTCCTCTTTCCACACTCCGCTCTTCCCACCTTCTTTCAACACCACTCTCACATCTCCAATACGCTGGAACTTATCAACAGCTTTGCACATGTCTACAACGCTGAGTGCAGTCCCCATAACTGCCGTTAGAGCTTCCATTTCCACTCCGGTCGCACCTGTGCATGCGACCTTGCACTCTATTTGCACGCCGCCGTAGGACATGTTATCTGCACCTGAACCTGAAGCTAGGGCTGGTGGGAAAGTTCTCAACTCAACGCCCACGTGTGTTAGTGGGATAGGATGGCACAGCGGGACTATCTCAGGACACTTCTTTGCGGCCATTATGCCTGCTATCCGTGACACGCTTAGCACGTCGCCCTTTTTCAAAGAGTTTGAGGTTATAAGAGAAAGTGGTGTGGGGTTCGAGAAATATACAGTTCCCACAGCAATGGCAGTGCGTGTTGTGTGTGCTTTTGCGGATATACTGACCATATGCGCGCTGCCTGATGATGTTAAGTGCGGGAGATGCTGTGGAGTTGGTCGTACAGTGGTTCCGGTGGCTACATGTGTTGTCTGAGTGATAGGCAGCGGCGAGGATTGTTTGACATCTTGTTCAGGAGCGATACTTGAGTCGAGTGGCAGGCGGGGAGACGTTGAATAGTTTCGTCCGGAGTTCTTAAAGACTATGTTTGTAGCTTCGAATTCAGCCGTGCCGCTGAGTGCACGAGTGTGTAGTTGCTTTGATTGTCTGGAAGCGATGTTGCGTATGGGGAGGTTCGGTGCACTGAGGTGCGCGAAAGATCTTTTTGAGTGATCAGTTGACACAATGCGAATGGGAACATCTTGAACAGTGCCGTGAGTGATTTTGCTTGCTTCAGTCTTGACGTCAGGATTGTTGCCCCGACCCAGCTCGTTGACCCGCAGGTTCGTGTTGATAATATCGACACCTTTCTTTTTTACATCTTGCAAAGAGGGTTGGTCGGCCTCTTCTACTTCTTTAGCTTGAAGATCCTCGTTCGCTTTGAGCATTTCTGTGTTTGATTTTGATTGTGTAGCTCCATAATCAGCAAAAGCATTGACGAAGGCATGGAACTCTTCATCTGAGAGACCAACTTCGTTTTCTTCTCTGTACAGCACGGGAGACCGATTCGGATGCCGTGGGGTATCCAGCTGCGGCAAATGTAGCTGTGAGCGCGCAATTGGCATCTCTTCTACAGCTGCCGACTCCTCCTCGGGATTGTACTCGTCTTGCAAAAACCCCATCTCGTCATAATCATCTTGAATCACTTTGTCCTGGACGTGCTGTATGTCTTCAGCAGTGATAGTGTAATTCCTCTTATTAGAAAAAGCGTCGTTCCATCTCTTTGCCATGCGTTCTGCCGCTTCTTTGCTTAGACAGTTATCGCGGGTCGTCTGGTCCATGACACGCTTCAATTGATCATCAACTGCTGTTCCATAATCACCAGTTTTGGCTTGCCATCTGCTGATCAAGATCTTCAACCATATCTTGAGGATGTACTTATCAGTTTGCTGGCTGACACCAGAGGGCAGATCGTCGAGACGTGGATAGAACGACGAGAGGCGGTCCTGTAATGCAGAGATTTGGGAGCGCAGAGAGGCAACGGAGGCGTTAATGTCAACTGTCAGGTCGTTGTCAATGGCCAACATGCCACCTGGAAGATAAAGACGGAGAGATTTCGTCTGCAGAGAGCTTGACTGGTGAGTTTCGCAAGAGGGACGGTTGGCGAGTGTCGAGAAACCTTGGTTCTCGCTCTTCCGCGCACTAGCTGCAGGTACGGTCTTGAATGAAGCAGCTGCTTGCTCCTGTACATGGGATTCAGGCCTAGCCTTCTTGGCCCCGATAGTCTTTCGTTTCTGAGCATTCAGTTGAGCTATCCTTACAGCAAGCTTATCCTTCTGCCTCAACAACACCTCTTTCTTCCTCTTAAGCTCTTCCAGATTCTTGTTCTGCTCCTTTCGTAACCATTTCTCATTTTCCCTCGAAGCCTCGTCAATATTGTTTGTGTCCTGCTCACTTCTCACTTCTATCTTTGCTTTCGTAACCTCTTTACCCTCTCCAATCAGCTCAACAGTTCCGATGTTCTGATAACTAATATACGACCTCAAAGCTGCTATATTTTCTTGTAACTCAATAACTGTTGCTTCGTGTTTCCGTTTGTTCGCTTTGATCTCGGCGACTGCAGTGGCAAACCTCTGCTTGGCTTTTGCAGTGAATTGCTTCTTAGCTGATTTTGAAAGATTCTTTGCATCATTTGTAAGCTCCTGGAGAGATTGGCTTTTTTGGGCATTCTTGTACTCTGCGTCCCAGTCGAATGCTTTTGCGGTTGCGAGGCGTTCTTCGAACTTGGCGAGTTTAGTGGTTAGGAGTTTGACTGTAACGGCTTCGGCGGCGTGGAATTCATTTTGTGGCACGTCTGTAAGAGGTGCCCTGTCGAGCGTCAGCTCTCGAAGCAGGTGAGTCTTATGTTTGTCTTGTAGCACAAGATTTCGTGGCTTGTTGGCTTTAGGCTCACTTGGTTGTTCGCTAAGCAGTAGTTGCAAACCGTCCCCATTCTGCTCCCTCCCTGGAAGGGCTCCGGCTTCTGGGTGAATGGCATGCCGGGCTGTCCATGGCTTGCCTGACCTTGTTTTTAAAGAATCCTGACGCCTCTTCTCAATCAGATACTTCACCCTATCATCTTGAAGATCTTGTTCATTAGACACACTTTTTCCCGTACAGGTTGGGGAGAGTATGTGATATTGGAGAGTTGTAGAGAACGCCCGCAAAGAGCTAGAAGTCTGCCTAAGAAGAGGATTCAGGTAGGCATTAGTGGTCGGGATGCCGGATGCCGTTCGCGCTGGGTGTGTACGCTGAAGAGTTTGCTTGCTTGTAGAAATTGCACGTAGGCGTTTTCGCTGGTCTGCATTCTGTTAGCGTCGCACATCACGGATTCTGGAATATGGCTGAGTGCCGACAAAAATGTGGCATAAGATTCTTGTATATAACCAAAGATCCTACATATCGCGTTGGGAAGCAAGAGTGAAAACGCGTCACAAAAACGCCAGTCATATAACGTACCACCGTGGTATCATGAAGAGCTCATCCAAATCGGGACTATGAACAGAAAGAGCGATTTACCCACCAATCAATATCATCGGTCTGTTTTGCATGTTCGCAAGGTCGCCCATGTCAGCATGCTTCTCTGCCTTGCGTTTTACGGCCTGACCAATAACGCTTAGGAGTTCCTGTTCGCGCTGGCCCCATCCGAGAATGGTATTGTCACTAAGGCGCCCTTCATGTCGGTCCATTTCAATTTGTTTGATGCGTTCAAACGCTTCTCGGTCGATGGGCTCGTTGTTGTTGTCTTTCCGCAGGAGGTCGCGAAGGGAGACTTCATCATTGCCGTGGAGGCAGACTTTTAAGTTGCCGTCGCTAGTAATGCGAAGGCGATTGCAGCTACTGCAGAAGTCGTTGGTCATACTTGTAATGAAGCCAACCTTGCCAACAAAGCCAGGAACCTGGTATGTTTTGCTTGTGTCATTTTTGTGACCTGGTATCCGCGCCAGGTCTGGATACTTTGTGCGGATGATGTCGACCATCTCTTGAAAACTGATCATCTTGTTCTCACTCCACTTGTTCCCACCGAACGGCATATACTCAATGAAGCGCACCTCGATGTCTTTCTCGCGGCCCATTTCCACAAAAGGCAGGATTTCACGCTCATTCAGCCCGCGCATGACAACGCAGTTGACCTTGAGCTTGACATTCGCACCCAGCTTGTTCATCTCGAGTATGCGATCGATCGACTTCATGACCGCGTCAAAGCCCTTCCGCCGTGTCATGATCTGGAATTGGAAGGGGTCTAGCGTGTCTAAGCTAAGATTGATACCAGTGAGGCCAGCTTCGACCATAGCATCTAGCTTGCGATGTAGGGATATGCCGTTCGTAGTAAGGGCGAGTTCTCGTAGACCTTTAGGTCGGAGGCTGCCGATTTGCTGCATCAAGGGAATGATGTCGCGGCGCACGGTAGGCTCACCACCTGTGAGTCTAATTTTGGTGACGCCCTGCGACACGAAGAGCGAAGAGAGATAAAAGATCTCCGGTGTAGTCAGCATCGTAGCAGGAGGCGATAGCGGAATACCCTCTACAAGGTGTTAGCCAACGCTATTCATGTTTTTTTGCATATGCAGCGCACCTTCGGGCATGCAGTACAGACACCGCAGGTTACAGCGCTCAGTGATACTGATCCGCAGATAGTCATGCTGACGCTGGAACTTATCTGTTAAAAAATCCGAGAACGGTTTTGCGTTCTCAATCGCTCGTATGCGTTCTCGCGCACTTTGACGCTGTGACGTCGATACAGGAATAACACTGCCAGGGAATCGTACGTCAGTGTCTTGTACCGCGGCATTTGTCGCAATGGACCGCAATTGCGGCGAGCGTATCGACGGCCTCAGAGAGCATTTGCCACAGCCTGTGGCGTGCAGCACGGGCGTTTTTGGCCATGACCTAATTATTGGCGCCATTAAGGAGAGTCGAAGATCAGTGGACGTCGCGCAACATTTGGAGGGGCGGGCCTGAGAAGCTATATAAACTAAGACGGTGGATGGGGATGCTGCGAGTTGACATGCTTCCGCACGCTAAACATGCAGGGATACAGGCGACTTGGCGGTTTAGTAAGAAGAGGTAAGTGGGGTGTCTTAGCAATTCCGCTGGGAGCCGTTGAGATTAGAATGGATGGCTTTGATGTTCTCTCATAAGCTACCTGTGTAATTTTACGTCTGGCACTGTCAGTGTTACGTCATCTTTATGGACAGAGATGTCTGCACCACATGCGACAAGTGGCAGGGATAGCAACAACTTGATTCCTATTGGCTAGCGTTGTGAAGGGCGTGTTTTGATTCCGTATCTGTTAGTAAATGTACAGTGGCAATACTTGGATCCAGTCTTTTATTAACCTTCGCTCTTCACTTAAGACTCTAAGATTTTCGCCTCATATCCACTCCGTGCTCAGAGATGCTAATTCAGTGTTCATCTGATCACGACTGATATCGACCTTCCTAAAAGGGCAGTTTTCGCTTTTGAACATCGATTGTAGTCAACTCCCAGGCAGGCTGTACAGGCCGTCTCAATCAGCCTCTCATATGCCTTTCTCCCTTCTATACTCCTGAATGCCATCTTCACCTTGCGCCTTCTCCTCTTCATACTCGCCACCACCGCATCCTGTTCACCCAATAAGGCCGCTTGAATTATAAGCTGCTTTGTCACTCTTCTCAGACAATCGTACTCTCTCTTTATCTCCCTCCTTACCACTTCGTGCAATAAACTCTTGAATTTGCTCCTGCCTTTCTCTGTAGAAAAGCAGAGTTTGACTGTGCGGCGCTGTCCTGATGCTGAATGCCAGCGTGTTTTATTTGAGGCGACAGGGGCTGTTGGGTACAGAGGAGAGATGGGCATGAAGGCGTTGTACTTTTGTGACGTAGTTGTTGCTGCCTCGTCGACATTGTGAAAGGTGAGAAGGCGCGTATCCTGGTTGGAACTCCACTGAGCCTTGAGTACCCGGTCTACAGGTGTTTGTGCTAGTGTTGGTGATTGATGGGTACATGTCAATGAAATGGTAAGACCTGGAATATTACTCATGCTATTGTATTGGCTTGGGCACGTCTCCCGTGTATTGTCCAAAAGTATTGGATCGGTGTGCGAAGTCGATAGTATTGTATTAGATGGCTGTGCAATATGCTCGCTGTCAAGGCATGCATCTACTAGGAATAATCGCGCTTCAGATGCGGGTGCCACTCATAACAGTTTGCACATGTTTGCTGAAGACAAGGTGCCATCAAGGTGATACTGTTCATATGCTGACCCTCCATATTCATTTTTGGACCGCCGTATTAAAAGCGAGTCACGTTCACTTCTAACTGTTTTGGTTAGGCTGGCAATCGCTGCGGCACCTTGGTAGCAGGGTCATTGCTCGTCTCGATGGTTGTTGTTCTACACTTTTGGTTCCCTGCTTTTATGAACCTTGCTGATGGACCTTTAATTTTTTGCCGCACTGGCTGGTATTCATTCCAATTGTCTCTTGTGGGCCGCAGCACGATTTCCTCTTCTTCGGACCTAGCGAAAGCAGAGAATGGTGCCGCGATCATGGCGGTTATGTTATCAGGTGCTCTGATATCGTTAGCGCGTTCCAAACATTGCTGCGACATGGGCTGCCTACTCAACTGGTGATGTGCTCAGATTGTGTTTGCTGCTTGTCTATTGTCAGTTTGATATCTTGTATATAATGATCAATCCGTGTCTATGCGACAATCGAGACTCGCGCCCGGGCGACCATTTGGTAGTCATGAAAGAGATTACTCAAAGGCTTATGCGCCATGACGGTGCTGTTTGTTACTTTGTCTGGTTGATCTTTGTTGCCAGTAGCGCAACTCAACATCCAACCTGTATTGGCCAATGCAATGTCTTTGCCAAGCAAAAAACAGGGTATCAGAATCAAAAGACGCCTCTAATCCATATAGAGGATTTATAGAAGAAAGAAACCAGAATTTGTAGAATACAAAATGTTGCATACATGTCTATTCATAGCACTGGCTCCAGAGGCCCCCGTTCCTGGCAAAGCTTTGGCTTTCTACGAACTTGCTGAGTTTACAGCTGCCATGCTTGTCTGCCTCGCAGAATTCCAGTGGCTGCACACGGTCATTAACAATGATGCGCACGACCTCTTCTTTCGCACCGCTACACTGGAGCTTCTCGACATACATTCGTGACGCAAAGGGTACAGTCCACGCGGCGGAGTATCCGTAAGTCTCCCTTGTGCTCTGGACGGTCGTGTTTGAGAGCGGCTTGGTCTGATTGTAAAGCCCTAGAGCAGCGAGGACGCCGCTAATGTCATTGTCGTGACTGAAGTCAGCATAGACCTTGCGGCCTAGTGGGAATGTTGTGGGGTCAGAGTCCAAAGTGCGATTCGTGTTTGTGTTGTCTTCGACAGGATTGTCCTGGAGCCGAGCAAGTAGCTCGTTCACATAACCCACACCTTGAGTAGCACCGAGTGGATTACCAATGCTGTAGCCATAGTACTTTCCCAAAGTCTGAAAATAGTCGTACTGGTGCCACTCCTTCTCAGTAAATAGATGACAGAACTGAGACACCTTTGCCGATGGGTGCGCAAGTGTGTCGAACGGACACATGTCCATCAGATACACAATGAATGTCGCGCTGAGATTGGTGCCCAACTTCGCGTTAACTCGCTCCTGAATTGGGGGAATAAACTCCGATGCCCATAGGTGCTGCGCTCTGTCGCCAAGGCCGTGATTGGGGCCGCCTTCGAAGGCAGGACAGACATCGTGGGAGAGCGTGTTGTTCCATTCAGTGCCTTCTGGAATAATTACGTCGACCTTTCTGGGCTTTGTCTCCATCGACTGCGCAATACCAGCAAGCCACTTCTCGGCGGACTCAACTACACGATGCTGGCCTCCCGCTCGCACGAACGGTGTGTGATTCTTCACGAGCTTGTGGTAGCGGCGGAAGAAGTGGGCTCCTGAGTTCACCATCTCTTTCCTCCCAGCATCCGTCAACTCGTCTGCCCCTAGTGTGTACTCATAATCCTTCAAGAAAGCGAACTCGTCTGGAAAGGCGGTGCTTGTGTTCTGGATCTCGGCGATCAGTAACGCGTAAGACAAGGATTTCCCTAAAGTTGGATCACGACCACCATGGCGGGAGAGGACGTTTGCAAATGTGATGTCGCAGCCTTTGGGTGGGTCCAATGTGATATCGGAAGGTACTGAGTACCAGAGCGAGTACTGGCCCCAGAAGCGGGACGTCTTGGGGCTGCAACGGTAGCCTTCATTGACAGTGTCGCAGGATCTGTTCGTCGAACCAGGTAGGGAGCTGATGATGTTAGAGCTATATGAAGAGTAATTCAAACAGCAAACTCACCTCACGAGGCCATAGAGAGCGAACAAGCAGCCGGCAATGCAAAGGACCAGTCCAAGTATGGTAAAGCGTGAGCGCTCCTGATACCGCTGCTTGACCTCCGGATATAGCTCCTTCTCGCCCAACGGTAGGGGCGTGTACCCATGTGGGCGATCTCCTCGTAATCTGTCCCAAGCGCGCGCTATCATGCTGGTTATGTAAAAGATGAGGCTCTTCTAAGCTTCGAATATGAAGAGCTTCCACCAGTGACGTATGCTCTGATAGAGCTTCGACTTGTTAAGCTGCTGGAAAGCGATACACCCCAAAGTCAATATCTTGGTTCGAATAGAAGATGTAGTTGTAACAACAACCGCCAAGTGCACTCTTCAGCGATACTTCGACGTCGTCGGCCATTATGGTGTTCGTGTTGAGAGGTTCAGTGAGACCCGCTTTTTCCGGGACTTGGCGGGTCGCATTAGAAAGCTTGACTATTTCGGACTGTGGGGTTGGCTCTGCCTGGACTTGTCATTTCATCAGTCATATATCGTCGAGATACGCTCTTGACGCCCAATCGGGACTATAATACCCTTTGTAGGTGTTGACAAAACTTTATAATGTTCGGAATTTGAGATCTAATTTGCTGAGCCCCTTCGACTATTTCTGCATACCATGTCATGCGTTTCCAGAACTTCCGTCGCTTGCTTCAGGGAATTGCGCCAGAGTATCATCCAGCCTCCTCGTTGGTCATATCCCCATCATTTGAGATAACGGTGCCGCTTATCGTTTGAGCATAGCCGACGTTACACACAAGCACTAAAAAGCTTTTATCGCCTTTATCGCATTCATTTCCTGTTGGACATGCCCAATATGGGATGGCGACGTCAGCCGCTGATCAACTGACGGAATCGGACCTGTTCCGCGCCTCCTCTTGATGTCTCAATACGGACTAATGATGAACTTGATCGTGTACTGCTTCCTCGAAGCATCCTTCAAACATCCTACATGTACTTAAGACAGCCATATCTCGCCACAATTGAAGCACGTTATCCACACTGGCTTCACGATGGGGTCCATTCAGCACACCGACGATGAGTTACAGCTTCAGGCTTTGGGTCACAAGGGTGAGCTTCAGCGCAACTTCTCGCTCTTGTCCATGCTGGGTCTTGCTTTTGCTATTCTGAATTCTTGGACGGCTCTAAGTAGCTCGCTCTCCCTTGCTCTTCCTAGCGGAGGTTCCACATCAGTCATCTGGGGTTTGTTGACAGCTGGTATCTGCAACCTAGCTTTAGCTGCATCCCTTGCAGAGTTCCTGTCGGCCTACCCTACAGCTGGCGGACAGTGAGTCGTTCTGAAATTTCAGCCTGGACCTGACAAATACTGACAAGCACAGATACCATTGGGTTGCTGTAATCACGCCGAGAAAATGGGTACCACTCACATCGTGGATCACAGGATGGATTAATGTCTCAGGTTGGATTGCTTTGACAACATCAGGAGGTCTTCTGGCTTCTCAGCTAATCGCTGGCCTCATCTCACTGTTCCACCCCGACTTCACCATCAGGCCCTGGCAACAATATCTCATTTATGTCGCATGGACACTTATCGCTTTTGTCGTCAATGCCTTCCTTAACAGACTACTTCCATATGTGAACCGCGGTGCGTTTATCTGGTCTATCGGTGGCTTCGCAATCATCTGCATCACGGTGCTGGCCTGCTCATCACCAAACTACGCCTCTGCTGATTTCGTCTTTACCGAGTTTATCAACACAACTGGTTGGCCTGATGGTATCTCATGGCTTTTGGGTTTGTTGCAAGGCGGCTTTGGAATCACAGGATACGACGCGGTCGCACATATGATTGAAGAGATCCCCAATGCCAGTGTCCAAGGACCCAAGATCATGGTCTACTGTGTTTGCATTGGAACAGTTACTGGCTTCATATTCTTGATGATCTTGCTCTTTGTTTCTGGTGGCGATTCCAGCGCAATCATCGAAGCGACATCTGGTCCTTTGGTGCATATCATTTACACTGCAACAAACAATCGGGCCGGTGCAGTTTGTCTGCTCATGTTTCCGCTGGTTTGTATTCTCTTCGCAGAAATAGCGATTATGACGACTTCTTCCAGGATGTCTTATGCTTTCGCCAGAGATGGCGGGCTTCCAGCTTCTAAGATCTTCGCAAAGGTAGACAAGCGTCTCGGCGTACCGCTCAACGCTCTGATGCTCGCAGCTGCGTTGACTCTTTTGTTTGGATTGATCATGATCGGTTCTAGCAGTGCGTTCAACGCTCTGATTGCCGCTTCTGTCGTCGCCCTCGGTGTCAGCTATGCCATACCGGTCGCCATCAACGTTTGCCGCGGAAGGAAGATGCTGCCTGCTCGTGCTTTTACACTGCCAAACTGGTTGGGTTGGATTGCAAATTTACTTGGTCTGGTGTATGCGATCGTCACTACCGTTCTGTTCGTGTTCCCTCCTGAGCTCCCAGTGACGGGCAGCAACATGAGTATGTTGAATTCTATCTCAACTAAAGAGCATCGGCTAACAGATACAGACTACTGCATCGTTGCTTTCGGTATTATCCTCTTGATAAGCACCATTCAATGGTTCGTCGACGGCCGCAAAAACTTCACAGGACCAAGAGCCGATATGAGTCTGGAAGTGCTCGAAGCCATGAAAACAAATGAGCCGAACACGCCCACTCACATAGATCCCAAGCTGGATGCCGAAACAAAGAAATAAGCGGTAAGATCCGTTGCAATATATTCTTTTGCTCACTTATATTTTCCTTTTGGTATGCGTATGCGCTTTGTGCTTGTGATAGGCTACCTTCCACCGACCCTTCGCTGCATACAGACGTAGCACCAGCGTTAAGAACATGCCTGTATCTTACGCAAAGAGGTGACAAAGTCTCGCACACTAACCAAAAACTTTGCTCACTAAATTCGACTTTGCTATACTACTGCCATTCTTGGCTGAGCCTTGAGTGACTCCCAAATGCTGTGGCCATTCAATACTTTATACCCAGTTCATACCCAGTCAAGAGGCTGTGGAGCCAACCCCGGCCTACGTCAGAATTTCAAACGCCCGCAACATACACATAACCAAAGATGCATTATGTACTAGTCTATCGGGACAGTGGTGTTGAAAATGAACTGAGGTAATTGGAAACTGAGGTCTGCACTGTCGCCAACGACGTACGATAAGGAGCAATGCACAAGCAGCTAAGTCTTCGCTTCCAGGCTTCTTCAACGCCTATACACGAGAATCTTTCTTTGAAAAGGCTTCTCTGCGGTGGTTACTATGACCGTATGAAGGACGCACGAAACTTTCAGCTTAGCGTTTCCAACTAGGACAAGCCAGAACACGCGCATGAAGAAAAGGACAGCTTCTATACTAAAACTTATTCTGTGGAGCTCGTGACGAAGTACACGATTATGGAGACAAACGCTAATACACAGTCATGAGTGTCTTGTATGGCTATGGTCGCACTTGCACAGCTTCCAGCGGTCAGGATGGCCAAGGAAACCACAATTGAGCACACTGCCTGAGAGACCCGACATATTCATGAGCAAAGGGGGTTTAAAACGAACAATCCTTTTGTGTGCTATGGCAGGAGTGGTCATGGGATTGCTTGGTCGAGTTCAGGCGTAGATAATATCAACTCAACACACCAATCCGAGTACAAGAAGCCTAACATTCATTTCAACAAGTCTACACCATCCGCTGGCAATTTAAGTAACGACTGCGAGCACAAGGCTGTCAACGTAGAAGTACACATTTCCAACACTCGCCCAAACAAGGTTATCACTGTCGCGCAACCAGCTCATCACGATATAGTTGGGTGTCTACAACCGTCCTTGTACAGTGCCATTGTCGGGTACGCGAGGGCGATCCTAGAAAAGCTGATGAGATGACCAAGCGCTATGGCGTCTTAAAGCCTGTCCAAGGAAATGAAGGGAGTGTTGAAGACTGCAGTGAAGGCTTAGGAAGCTGGGTTCTTTGAATGCGTATCCTGTTACATTGCACAACGACAGGCCTAATACCTGTGCATAGTTATTTTAGGTATGAAACTACAGTGGGACTACATGCAAGGCATCTTGTTCCTGCCGATGATGCCTGTGCGGCTCCGCGTAACACTGTTGAGAACAACCGGGTGGTACGTGTTTTTGAGGCTCTACAACGGAGATGACACAGAAGAATAGGGGTGACTGGTGATGTAAAGCCAAATTCATTCTGAACAGCGATTCCAAATTTCATAGAATGTTGCGTGCACAGGAAGTGACGTGTGAAGTCCAGGAACAATGTGATGACGATCCCAGGGACGATCGACCAGAAGCACTTACCCAGTCGCAACCGAGCTGCAGCAGGCACCACTACTCAACCATGGAACCTGGATGGTCGTCCCAGCCTTCTCGACATATGTTTGCCGTGCATCGCGCCGACCCACTATGGTCTGCTGCGCCGCCGCTGCGCTTCTTGCGCCAGTATCTTGCACTTCTTACTCGCCAGATGCAGGGTGCAGCTGCTCTCTTCGTTCCCAAGAAGCTGCACTGCGCGTGCACAGATCTGGTATGGTAGACACAGTTCTGCATATACAACGCAACAGCACAGTGATTCGATCCTGAATCTTTGATTTTTGACCAGTTACGCGTTGACTGACTTGATCATCACGACGCGTGTAACAGGATTTAACAAAGCATTGTAAGGGTCACAGTCAGTATGGAGGTACGCTGCGTCCATTGCAAAACTCTAGGTTCAACACTTACGCAATGCGATAGAATACAAGTCAAGACACACACCTCGACTCACCAAACTCACGGCGAGAGCCGTATCACGATGTGTCAGCAACGATTCGTGAAGCTTCGCCTTTTTCTTCGTGTTCAGAAGCAACCATCAAGCCGCTTCGAATCGAGCCACCAGTTTATACAGACACACAATATCACGATAGCCCACTAACATCGCACCAAAGCAACTCACTTATAAGTCTGAACACACCATGCTGTGTATCACCCCAGCAATCGCTGGTCTTCCGCTCTACTACCCATACCGAATATCTCGGTCCCACGGCCTCTTCAACTCACCCCTCATACCCCAATGAAGAAGATGACGAGGATGTTCCACTTGCGCACCTTCTCCTCTACCCGCGCGATGCGCCCCCTGCATACTCAACCGTTGTGCGGCAATCGTATCGCGAGACGCTGCTGCAACACATACCACTGCATCCTGTGGTTGTGGATCTAGACGAAGAGGCTGGACTGGAGAGGATACGAGCAGATGATGTGAGGTTCGAGGTGGAGCGCATTGTGGCAATGGCTGTTGTCATAGCATTGCTGGTCCTGGCTGGATTGTTGTTGGCGTTGTTGTTTATGAGGAGTTGAAGGATTGGGTATATGAGAGGTGTGTGATGGGGAGGGGGAGGGGGTAATTGAAACAGGGCCCCCGTTAAATTTTGCTTCTTCAAGAGCGATTTGGATGATGGACAGTGGAGGTGTTGGATATGTGGAAGAGAGGAAGTGCCGGCATGGGGTGTGCAACTACAGTGATACCTCGACAGAAACGAATTTACAGTTTTCATAGTCATTGTATAGAACATGACGTCTCCATTCTTATGTCGAAGCCTTCTAAGACTCAATATCTGGAGTTGACAGCACTTCCACACGGACCTCTCAGAACCTGGAACCACTTCGATCGTTCGTCTTGTGCGTTCAAGATGTTCGATGATTTCTTACCGTCACTATGCAGGATTGTCCCACTCTTGTCTTGCTCCACCAGAGGTGTCATCTAGTTCCTGGCAGCCAGGTCTGCGAACCACGCTAAGACCCCGCACTCGTTGATTTGGCTTCTCCGTTCTTCGTTCCAGTCACATCATATCTCGATTTAGCACCAGCTCACGAACCAGCTATTCCTTTAGCAGCACCGGCTGCCAGAACCCGTGTATTAATATGGGAAATCACGTTCTCAGTACCAGAATTGGAAGTGCCCTAGCCTCGGGCGCACTCGACATTTCCGCGGAGAAGAGATGCAGTGACAAACAAGACCCAGCAAGACCGGATCCAACGTCTAGAGGCCGCTAGCAATGACCACTCATCGACCACTCGCAATGCAGCCCGTAAGGCCCGTAATCACGATGTGTGACTAATGAGACCAATCCAAGACATGGCAGCATGATGGCACTGGACGAAACGATCATGGTGGTGACGAAAGGGCATCGGGCTGCCTCAAAGCGCCAAGGTCGTTAACGGTGACAGACCATAAGTATCCATTGGAGATTTCGGTGGTAGTGACATTTGTGTACTCTTGTAAAGCCTCGAAGAGTTCCTTCCTTGTACTGGTCTTCCGGTTCTTGTGTACACTAGCATCCTGCGTCCAAGATGCCGCATCAGATCCCCTGGCATGTCAAGGTCACCGACCACCCTGGCTCAGCCCGTGAGGATATTGAAAACGAGCCTGATTGGAAGAATGTGCATGCCCACGACCATCGTGTAGGGTTCAGGAACCGGTGCGACCGGCTGCCAGGCATCACACACCAAGACGATGAGCGCATGGACGAGGCAAGGAAGTTTAGCGAAGAAGCCAAAGCCGAGTATGAGAAGTTGAAACAACGCTTGAAAGGGGGAGATTTGGTAAATTTTAGGGATTTGATTATGGGAGAGAAGGACCTGCATTTACGGCATCCAGAAAATAGAAGTTTGGGGTGGAGGTATGTGTTAGACTTCACGGAGGATATGATTAAGAACGAAGAGAAATGGCCCGCAAATATAAAGAGAAAGCAACAAAAGGAAGAGAAGGAAATGAAAGAGCAAGGGGAGAAAGGCAGAGATATAGATGCGAAAGGAGACAAGTGCGATGGCTCAAGAGACTCGGAAACTTCGAAACAGGACGGTCAGGACAATCAGAACGAGGAGAAGTGGAAGCGCGAGATTGGCCAGGGTGGTAAGCACCATGATGCCTACGCGGATAAGGGCGAGTCAGATTCTGGCTATTCAAGCGACGAGTCCGAAAAGCACAAGACTAAAAACGAGGAGCTGTTAAAACGGTATTCGCCTCAAGAAGTCGCTCTGTTGCGAGCCTTGCAGTATGAGAAGGACTACATCACGAGGCTTGAGCAGAACAATGGAAAGCGCAAAAGCCCACAGCACAACAACCACAGCACAGTCTTCATTGATGAAGCCGACCAGTTTTCACCTGACAACTGGCTTCCTCGTTCGCCGGACCTGATCCGATTGACGGGCAAGCATCCGCTTAATGCTGAGGCACACCTTACACGTCTGTTTGAAGCAGGTCTTATTACACCCAACAAACTACACTACGTCCGCAACCACGGTGCGGTGCCGCGGTTGCTGTGGGAGTTTCATCGGCTCGATGTTGAAAACGGAAAACTCACACTTTCTATGGATGATCTCAAGAATAAGTTCGACTACGTAAATATTCCTGTCGCACTAGCTTGCGATGGGAATCGTCGCAAGGAGCTCAACCTAGTCAAGAAGTCGAAAGGCTTCAACTGGGGCGCTGGAGCTGTCAGTTGTGCGTACTGGAAGGGTCCGTTACTGAGAGACGTTTTATTTGAAGCTGGAATAGATCACAAGATGCCCGACGACAAGCGCTACTGGGTAAATTTCGAGGGCGCAGATGAGCCAAGCGAGGGCAAGTATGCTACTAGTATACCGTTCGACTACGCAATGGACCCTACAAACGATGTGATACTAGCTTATGAGATGAACGACATGCCCTTGCCGCCAGACCACGGGTATCCTGTGCGATTGATGATTCCAGGGTACGTAGGTGGACGATGCGTCAAATGGCTCAAGCGTATCTGGATCTCAGAGAAGGAGAACGACTCGTACTACCACATCTGGGATAACCGGGTTCTTCCCTCATTTGTAACAGAGAAGGATGGCGCATTTGCCGAAACACTGTTCAGACATCCTGACACTGCATGTAATGAGCAAAACCTCAACTCGGTCATTGTCAAGCCAGCACAAGGTGAAAAAGTTCAACTAACGTCAGCAAAGAAAGGCGAGACATATCGCATCGAAGGATACGCATACGACGGTGGGGGCCATGAAGTACAACGAGTCGAAGTTTCGCTCGACGATGGAGAAACTTGGCTATACTGTATCAGAAAGTTCCCTGATGCGCCGATTCGCCACGGCAAGAAGTTCTGGACGTGGTTGCACTGGCACGTCGACGTCGACTTTGCGCATCTCCTACGAGCAAGGAGCATCACAGTACGCTGCTTCAATGTCTTCAAGAACACACAACCCCAGTACGGCAACTGGAACGTCATGGGTATGATGAATAACGGCTGGTACGTTGTAAAGCCCTTCATCTTCCAAGACGACGATTCCGAAGCTCCCTCCATTCTCTATAAACACCCCGTTGAGCCAGGCACAGGCGATGGTGGCTGGATGAAACCCAGCACAGAGAATCAGATAGCAGCCGCGAAACAGGAAGCAGGTACCCCATCGAAACAGTTTACGAGGGAAGAGATCGAGAAACACGACAAGAATAGCGATTGCTGGATTGTGGTTAACAATAAGGTGTACGACGCGACGAGTGTCCTGGCCTGGCATCCTGGTGGCAAGGCCGCAATCATGAGTCATGCTGGAAAGGTGCATGCTGAGACGAGCAATGAGTTCGAGAGTGTTCACGATGACTACGCGTACCAGAAACTCAAGGGCAAGTAATCTCTAGGAACGAAAGAGGAAGATCATACTGACGGTTTCAGAATGTATACTGGGTACAGTGACCGACAAGGCTGTGGCTTTCATTAAAAGGAATGCCGAAGCTGTCGCGAAAGAAAACGTTGAATCATCACAAGGCTCAGACAAGATCGCACTGCAGAAGCACAGATGGGTGCCAGTCAAATTGCTTGACCGCAAGTCGATCTCAGATGACACACGAGCCTACACATTCCAGCTTCCTGACGGCAAGCCAAACCTTGGTCTGGGGACGTGTCAGCATGTACAGCTAGGTTTTCATATGAGAGATCGGATGCTGATTCGCTCATATACACCCACAAAGCCCTTACTTCCAGCTGGTAAATACGGAGACGACAAGAACGAAGAACTCCAAGATGGCAACGGCACGTTCGAACTCACTGTTAAAACTTATTTTCCTACTGATGAGCAGCCTGGCGGTGCCATGTCCAACATCCTCGATTGCATGCCCATAGGCGAGGAAATTGAGATCCGCGGCCCAACAGGCGAAATCATGTACAACGGCAACGGCTCCTTCACAATTTCTGACAAAGAATACACCTTCAACCGCATTAACCTTGTGCTCGGAGGAAGTGGTATCACTCCTGGCTACGCGTTGCTCGCGCGCGCCATGCTTTCTTCTGGAGACAGGACAAAAATCCGCGTCGTTGACGCGAACAAGAGCGAAAAAGATATCTTGCTCAAAGAAGCTCTCGATGGCTTCGAGCAGGATAGTGGTGGGAGATTAAAGATCACGCATGTATTGAGCCATCCAAGTGATGATTGGAATGGCAAGAGGGGTCATGCTAATGCGGATATTATCAAGGGGGCATTGTTTGAGCCTGGCGAGAAGACAGGTGTTTTCTTATGTGGGCCGCCAGCTATGATTCAGAAGGCAGCGTTGCCCGTGTTGAGAGATTGGGGATTTAAGGAAGATGAGGATATCTTTGGGTTCTAAATATTGCAGGATTTGCTAGACGGCCGATTATCATTGTTCTGTATCAATATTGTATGACCGACCCGACTGCTATGGGTGCTCCGCAGGAAAGGGTACCCAGAGTGGGTAGTGCGGTACGTGGAATCGTTTCTCACGAACAGAAGGACCCGAATATCATTCAATGATTATGACAGCGAGTGGATCACAACAAACACAGGAATTCCCCAGGGATCTACCTTATCGCCGGTGTTATTCTTGTTCTTTATCGCGGACCTCCTAGAAACATTTGAGTCCGCCAAGGACGGTATAATAGGCCTAGGATTCGTTGACAATACAAACCTGATGGCATGGGGCCCCTCAGCCGCAGAAAACTGTACAAGACTAGAAAAAGCCCATGACAAGTGCGCTGGGTGGGCCAGTCGTTTTGGCGCGAAGTTCGCTCTAGATAAGTACCAGGTCACACACTTCACCAAAAAGAGGCAAAAAAATGAGGATCTCAAGACTACTGTGAAGGTAGGAGGAGAGGAAGCTGAACTTGTCACTTCCTTGAGAGTGCTAGGTGTGTGGATGGACCCACAACTGACATGGAAGGACCACATCAGAAGATCTGCAGCAAAGGGAGAGTTCGCGTTCAACGCGATGACAAGGCTTACAGCCTCCACCTGGGGACCATCAGTCCGCAAGTCAAAGCTACTGTACACCGCGGTAGCTGGACCAGCGATGACGTATGGCGCCCAACTGTGGGCAGTAGGGACGGACGGATGTGTAATCCCAACAGCAAGATTCAAGACCCTACAAATTCTACAGAACAAATGTCTACGACGGACTCTGGGTGCATACAAGCGAACACCTACTGCAGTACTAGAGAAGGAGAGCCAAACTCCCCCAATGAACTTGTACATCACTGCCCTTGTCCTACAAAGGGCTGTTAAGACCGAAGACCACCCAGTGACACAGGACATCAGGGCTAAGCTTCAGGAAGTGTGGACAGATGCAACACGAGCGAAGCTCCGCCGAAGGAGGGGGAGGCCCCGGAAACAGACGACCCAACCAAAGACAAACATCGACAAGGCAAGAGAGAGAGGCAAGGAGATGATAGACAGGGCAAATGACAGGGCAGAACCCACGCCAGAGCAACGCGGGAGCCGGATCCAGGCAGCGCTCCCAGCGTAACGTAGTTCGATTCGATTGAGCCCTATCCGATAAAAATTTGTAGTGGGATAGGAGCCAAAGTATATCGTAGCAGCGATTGAGGTATTTATCATCGAGTAACCCTTTTTACTACATCGTTTTCATGCGTTGATTTACAAAAAGGACAGTTCGGGGTGCATGTAGTAGACCGGGCAGTCCGTGCACTGGCTGCATAGCCGATTCACCGGTTGATCATGCATAATAACGAAACCCTGCGAGTTGCTGAATCAATTACACGCTAATGTGCCTGTGCGGCGAGGTCATTAGATACGAACTTGAAGCCCAATTACCATAGTCGACACTGCCAGCGCGTCCATCGTCTCGAACTACGGTTCGATTCAGGATCGTACCAGCTTCGTTCGTTTGGTTTCGAAGCGTACCGTGCACGGACACCGAACGCCCGCTACTTACTAGGGAAAAACAACAAAAGTAAGGAGTTTGTTACCGGATTAACTCCACCCCCAAAGGTCCTAGAAAGAAACCTTGAATACTAAAGTTCTAATGAATTATTGTTATTATAACGTGGTTCCCCACCGAGCGGCCCACCCCACCGAGTGGCCACCCCAACCAACTTTTCTCCATCATCTGTCTTTTATCCACAATGCCACCACAACG
>JALRMI010000269.1:0-41724 GCA_026120165.1 Leptosphaerulina australis
CCCCCCCCCCCCCCCCCCCCCCCCCCCCCCCCCCCCCCCCCCCCCCCCCCCCCGCCCGCCCCCCCCCCCCCCCCGGCCCGGCCCCCCCCCCCCCCCCCCACCTCTTTGCAACCGAAAGAAATCAGACACAGGCAGAAATGAGACGCACGGAGATATGTCAAGTAAACGCAGCCAGATCTGCTGAACGAGAACAATCAGAAGATGATAAGTCTTTATGATCCGGCAGCACTTTTGCCGCGTCTTCAGACTTCGACATTCACACCTACCTGTCTGATAGTCAACCAGCATCAAACAAAAGGAAGAATATACTAATACGATCCAAGTGTAACAACGAAGGTTTCCATGTATCATGTTACAGCAGACATCCCAGTTTTACCAACATTGAGGCAACAGCACACTATGAGAATTCCGCTCGAGCGGTGGATCAAACCTATACGCTCGTAACTTCACAAGTCGGTACATAGACTCTAGCGAGAGACTACCAGTTTTAGTTACGTTTAGTGGTGGAAGAAAGGACATGACTACAATGCTCGGCGAGCTCAACATCATATGACAGGGCGCTTAGCCTTGGCAAGCTCGACATAAGACAGCAAAATACCTGTCAATTTCTCTCCCAATTTATAAACCTACAAAGTCTTGAGCTGGGTACGTATCCGGAATTTTGGTTTATTCATCTTGAATCGGTTCTATTTGCATTTAAGAATGTACTCCCTACACTGCGATAATATTTTCAGCCCGCAAAATTTGCTCTTGAACGGATGAAAGAATCCGACATGTTCGATTTCATGCATCAATGACATCATACTGTGCGCCTTATGCACATAAGCACAACTCCACGTCTCCACAGTAAGCTTTACAGCACGTACCAACCCGATACACATAATGCCGCAGTAAACCCTTAATTTCAACAAAGCTGCATTGATCTTACCATCTATCCAACCTCAAGCAATGGCTCACCTTACTCGTCAAGAAGTTCTTGACTCGGGTAATGTATCTCCTACATACAAAGCAGCTTTTGAAGCACGACCAGTAGACATCAGTGGAACGGATATCTCGGGCTGGAGAAAGTCTCGTGCTGAACACTTACAAAAGCTACGACACTTGTATCCCATCCCGGGAGCTGTCCCGGACTTAGTTACTGAAACGTTGCATGATGTCCCTGTTCGAGATGGTGCGAGCATTAGAGCGAAAGTATATCAGCCCGTCAAGGGATCATCAGGAGGAAACCCGTTGATTGTTATGTATCATGAGGGGGCTTGGATGATGGGTGATTTGACGGATGAAGATTTGAATTGCAGGATGTTTGCCAGGGATCTGGGGGCAGTTTGTGTGAATGTTGAGTATCGGTATACTTATCTCCCCCCGTTTTCCCAACGTCACTGATGGATCAAGCCTCGCACCAGAGCATAAGTTTCCCACAGGCGTGAATGATTGCTACGACGTGCTTCTCTGGGCTGTTACCAATGCTGGAATTCTCGGAGCGGACCCGAAGCGAGGATTTATTGTTGGCGGCGCATCGGCAGGAGGTAATATTGCTGCTGTTTTGGCTCTACTGGCTCGTGACAGTAACCTCAGCCCTCCTATCACCGGCCAATACCTGTGCGTCCCAGTTCTACTCCCGGATACAAACGTTCCATCTGAAGTCGCTCAACTTTATGAATCGCGCCTCAAAAACATTTATGATCCTGTTTTGAAAGGCGGCCTGCAACCTGGCGGCGTTGAAGCGATCTACAGCCCTGAACAGACCTCACCGTTGTGGGATCCATACAACCACCCTGAAGGACACAAAGGCGTAGCCAGGGCGTTTTTCCAGGTCGGAGGGTTAGATCCGCTGAGAGATGAGGCTGTGCTGTATGATAGGAAGTTGAGGGATTCTGGTGTATTAACAAGATTCGAGTTGTACAGGGGATATGGACACATGTTTTGGGCAAACTACCCCGAATTAGAGGAGAGCAAGAAGTTTGTAGAGGACACATTGAAGGGGGTGAGGTGGTTGTTGGAAAAATAGACTTATCAATCACTTCAATGGTGTCTTATCTAGAACCCCGACTTATAAGTCCCACAAGTATACATATATCGCTCCAGAGTAAGTGTTTTACATGTATGTCCCAATCTCCGACAAAGAAATTTCCATTGAGATATTGTTCATCTACGCCATATTAATGAACTTGTGTGTGATCAGGTTGCATCGCAACCGCTATTGTACACATTTTCCTTCAATCATATTCTGTTACAAATCTACGCCGATACAAATCTCCAGACCCAACCACAGATGTAGACTGTTCTCACAAATTTGCAGGCGGACAAAATCATCTAGTGCTGCAGCCTCGATTGGATGCTTAGGTATCTCTGACTGGCGAAGAGGCCTTTCTCGAAGAGTCCACAACCATACACTTCCACAGAAGTTATCCTCTATAAGGGTACTGTATCGCCACCAATACATAGTTGGGTGCATTTTTATGGGCTTCCAATGAGACGGAGTGGGGACTATCCTTTGTTTAGTCCATTTGGGCATAAGTTAGTTCTCGTTGTGCAACAATACCGTATTGCCATGCACTATGGCTCGTTGTTTGTTTTTGCTCTAAAGAGCACCTTCTGAACTTTTCCACATGAGCATCATGGTATCTAAATATAGCCTCCCAACAGCTCCACTGCAAATAACATAACAGCAGCAATGTGCATATACTCGGCCTATTACCCGGCATTTATGCTTTGATTTACTGCTCTTTACAGCTGCGGCGTCACTTATAGCATCTATCTCTAACAAACCTGTTATATAAGGAAAGCCTCTTGTATTTCAAAGTATTCATCGTCAACCATGTGGTTCTCGTATGAACATCGCAACCAATAGTGGACTATCCACTATGTCGAGCTCAAAAAGCGAGACTTGAGATGATGGGTTATCTGTTTAGACCTATCACTTAACTGCCTGGGTCTAGTTCTTTCTTGTTCAGTAAGCGTGTAATGGTGAGGATGCGGTTCGACTTGATTGTTGACAACTTTGATCGCAACCCCCAATACTAACATCCACCTTCCACATCAGGAACTCGACTGAAGACACTTGCCTATCATAATCGACGAGCCTTCCAACACGATTGATGCACTACAAATAATGATTTGTGCCCACTGTCAGGTGAACATCAATTCCTTTGACATCTTCTCACATTCACAACTCTGTCTCACTTAGCACCGAACATCTCCATTAGCTACGCATAACATAGCAACATCAATTCGTCGAATATTCTACGAAACAAAAAAAAGTAGCCACGATGTCCTCACCCTATTTCAACAATGGTGCTGCCCTTCCACACGTTGGACTCCTCTCCCACTTTCGTCAACTTGAAAGAAACCACGACTGCAGTGAGAGCGTGCATACAACACGATTTGTGTCACCGTATTCGAGCGAATTAGAGGATAAACTCTTTGACGAAGAAGCACAACACGACTTTTGGGATCTGGACAGTACTACTGATACCGACTGTGAAGTCCCGCACACTCCAGCACGTCGAGGCCATCAGGGCGTCTTCCACAGCCTATACGACTTCTGGAGCTTCGTTAGTGTTGTTGCCTTGTCATCTTGTGCAGTTTTACTTGGACTCGATTTGGTGCTGGGCCAATACGGTATGGGAATGGGGTTGACTGATTGCTTCATGGGAAGACATCTCCCACAATCTCCAATAGTGCATGATGTGAGTAGCTAGCAGTCATCAATCTACTATCATAATATTGAACTAACACACATTTCTAGTTGCACTTCTGTCTTACATCACCGAATCGCGAAGCACCCGGTCCCCAGACATGGCGTCTCACATCATCCAGACCGCATGGCGACTGCACAACTGAGATTTTGACACTGCTTGTTAGCCCTTCTGAGGGCTGGAAACTTCATTCGAACGATGAGGTCGTTTTCGGCGACAAGGCGTCGCTGCAACCAGAGCAGATAAGTATTGATAAGTCCTTCGGGAGCGATGGTTTGATCACACGAGAAGATTTGGGCGATAACATCGCAGAAGAGGGCGTACTGAGTCAGTCAGGTGTTACAACATCCTAAGATGGTGTGACGATTATCTAGGATACCATGCTTAATTTGTGAACTTGGGTAGACCTTCAGTCATCCACAGTGCTATCAAATACCCACTGTGACGATACAGAGTCTTTCAGTTTTACATATAAGTTGTATGAGACTCTGGGGTGCAAGTAAGAGTAAGTAACTGGATAAATGTTAATAGATTGACATGAATCGAGTGTATCCTGTTTTCACAACCTAAGGCCATATTTCAAGATACGTACACAATAAGCTCTTCGGTTCGATATGACAATAGGGTCACACCGGCTAATACAGTTGCTATTACTGGATCTCATGTATGGGTGTGTCGTGCATGTATGTAAAAGTGGTATAGAAATAGTCTGACACGTCAGTCGTGCCTATTGAATGGTAGTTGTGCAGCGAACATAAAAAGATACTGTGTACATGAATCATGTTTCTCGACATTGTCTGGGTCGTCTTGAAGGGTGAAAATCGACTAATCCGTAGGCAATTAAGGTCTGTGGAGAGAGTGGCGATCAAAGCATGGTGAAAAAGAATGGTCCGATACCAACAGTGAATGAACCATGTTATCAGTCTCTGTGTAGTATTGATGCAGTTTCGAGGCTTGGGCTCTTGCATTTTTTGGGCCGCTTCAGATAAAGAGGTTGTAGCCTGCGGGAGCTAAAGTCTTGCGTCGTAACTCTATTATATTATTTTCCAATACTCCAGTGTAGACTGTACGATGCGACACATTATCGATAAACTTTGCAAATCACACACGAGTTCTTGAATCTCCTTCGCACACGCAAGCATACAGTTTACGTTACAAAACAGCAAAAGCAAAGTGTGCATCTCACTACACTATGGGACTGGAATATCTAGGTACAAGCAGCAAAGTGGCGAAAGCTGCTTGATTTGCACGACAATACAGGAAACTACCATGGAGGTGTACTCAAATTAAAATGTTAGTGGAGAGAAAGAATTGAGATACACTAATCCTTTGCTAATCACAACGCTTCCAACCGTTTTGAAATAGAAGTGACATTGAAGATACGCCTAGGCGATTGTTTTAGAGATATTAATGTCCAAAGTATCTACGTAGGTAATTAAGTAGAAGGTAAGGTCTGTATTGGTTGATGAAATCGAACGCATTAGACCGTGCTTTGACACGTCATGGTGCTCGAATGTTTTTGCGTGGCGTAGGACATTACCGCAAAATTGCTGATACACTTACGTGATAAGTGTCGAGAAAGATGGGGGCTGCCAAATGTTTTTCCAGGTTGTGTTTTACGCTGCGAACTGTACAGAAGCTGTACACCTACAAGTACCACAACTCCATTGTCGATGTCATAACGCCTAATGGGAATACCATTTGCATCCTCACCCACATTTCAGTCATCTGCGCGCACAAAGCTTACTTTTGAGACGGATTGGGGCTGATCGTGCCCTCGGGGAACTTGCGAAAGAGATCGGCAATGTGGTCAAAGATGGCGACTGGTAGACCAGCAGGACCCTCGATGTAAGGGTTCTCGCCAGCAGCTGGGTGTGACCTTGAAGGAACGAACATCTTCGTCCTGGAGAAGCTCTTGGCCAAGCTCTCAGAGCTGCCGCGGTTCTTTTCTGATAATAGTGCCTCCTCGAGTGCAGGCAGATCGTCCTTCTCCTCCTCTTTGATGTGGTGCTCGAGGTGCTCGTACACCTTCTTCAGCTAAGGAATGTATTCAGAATCTTGGGCATTCATGTTCTGGAACGTCTTCAGGAGTTCTTTGAGCTAGGCACAGTCAGTAAAATCTGAAACAGCAATGTCTGGAGTTTGACATACCGTATGGTGGTGCTTGCGGTCCTTCTCAGCATGCTCGTGGCCCTCTTTGCCCATGTATTTCTCCATAGCTGGATAGACGATCAGCTCCTCAGCGACCGAATGACGAGCCAGCTCCCAGGTAAATTGGTTGCCATAACGCGTCTGGTGATCGACATCCTTAGAGTTGATGACCTCCTTGTAGTATTTCTCGAGATCACGGTGATCACTGGTGATAGCTTCAGACAGTGCTGGCGCGCGAAGAATCTGAGAGGTTGCGAACGCTCTGCTATTCAACGGAATTCTAGCTACATGAGGCCTGGCAGCCGTAGCAACTGACGCAGTAAAGGTTCGAGCAAAAGACATGGCTTGTATTCGAGTTGGTAGGCCTGATAGGATTTAGCGAGTAATCTTGCTTTGATTCGGCATTGGTAAGGGACATATGTTACCTTCTATAAGTTCATCTTTATTGGTAGACACTTGTCACTCCAGCTCGACGTCATGCCTTCGCAACATATACGACGCCGTTTCTGCACAGCCCACAAAGTCACTCCTCACAGTACCAGCATCGCAATTTTCGACCAAGGTTCAGCTCTGTAGACTTTCCGCTTTATCTGATTGGCGGAGTCATTTCTCAATGCGTCTCTGGTGTACGATTGCGATGCCTAGCATGGTGAAAAGCTCCTCGGAACAAATGGCCTAACTAATCGGAATGAAGCCTATTGGACAACGTCACTTTCGCATCATCTGCAATATAGAAAATGCAACAACAGCATCCCTCGGAAATAGTCTTCCGCGGATCTATAATACCGGACGAATAAGAGTAAGAGCATATTCTCAGCCTGCAGAGCTGTTCCATGCGCATAGCTCGAATAGGTAATTGCCATTCGTTCACCGCTTTGCCTTGATCAAAAGAGGGCTTACAGCAGCGGGTAACCCAGGTTAGCTATTACCTTGCTAGCTTACAGCTATCAGGCATGTGTCACATGAATCCGTTGGGCTTGGTATTTGATCCCTCAACCTCACGCGTCAATAGTATGTCACTTTGACACCTGTGCAGCAAGAAGAGACGTACAATGCACGCAATATGGCTTCGGGTGTTTCGCACGCACTCCTTAAGCTCTCTCACAGCCCTCCATGGAGATTCCACTTGATCTGCCCCAAAAATTCAAAGCAGCCATGGCACCTTCAAGCACTAGCGCAAACACCAACCAGAACGACCCTTTGCAGCACCCTCTGCAGGCTACAGCCATGGCCATTCAGGGTGCTGTCCAGGGCGAAAGTCGTAATCCTCGTATGAGCCATATGGCTAGCGCCAATGAGGGTCCTGCAGACATTATTGCTAAGGTTTCTGGAGCTGTTCAGGGCGGAAAGCGTGAGGATGATGGTGCTTACTTTACCAATAACGAAGGCATCCCTTTCCCTGATCCGTACGTTGTCCGTTGTTAGCCAATTGTTCAAGTGTACGATCTAATTGTTCGCAGAGCGCACAGCAAGACTATCGGTGGCATCCCAGTGGCAAGCGATGTCTTTTTATTTCAGAAGCAGCAACACTTCAATCGATCGAAGCAGCTGGAGCGTATGGTTCATCCGTGTGGATCTGGAGCTTTTGGATACTTCGAGTGTACAAAGGATGTTTCATCTCTGACAGTAGGTGGTATTACCTGAGTTTCTATAGGCAAATGCTTACAAGTGCTTAGAAAGCCAACTTTCTGTCAAGTGTTGGTGAGAAGACACCTATCTTTATTCGATTCTCCACCGTCACACCAGGGCGTGAGTTCCCGGATGAGGCCCGCAATCCACGCGGTTTCGCCATCAAGTTCTACACCATGGAGGGCAACTACGACATCGTTGGTCTGAACTTCGTAAGTCTGTCTCACTAGTAAGATGCATTCGTTACTGATAGCATCAGCCTATCTTCTTCTGTCGAGACCCCATCCAGGGTCCTGATGTCATCCGATCTCAATACCGTAATCCCAAGAACTTCTTATTCGACTACGATGGCATATTTGATCTACTTGCTTGCACCCCTGAGGGGAACCACGCCGGCCTTATGTTTTTCAGTGACCATGGTACCCCCCAAGGATGGCGCTTCAACCACGGATACGGCTGTCACACTTTTAAGTGGGTCAATGCTGACGGAAAGTTCGTCTACATCAAGTACCACTTCATCGCCAAACATGGTCAAAAACAGTTCACACAGGAGCAAGCTACACAGATATGTGGTGAAGACCCTGACTACTCCAAACGTGATCTTTGGGAGGCCATTGAGAATGGCGAGGAGGTTGAGTGGACTGCCAAGGTTCAGGTTATGGAGCCCGAGGATGCTGACCCGGATAAGCTTGGCTTCGATCCCTTCGATGTCACCAAGGTGTGGCCCCGGTCGCAGTTTCCTATGCAAGAGTTCGGTCGTCTTGTGCTTAACAAGAACCCCGAGAATTTCCAGCGTGACGTCGAATCCGCCGCCTTCTCCCCAGGAAGCATGGTTCCCGGTATCGAAGACTCGCCCGATCCTCTCCTGCAGTTCCGCATGTTTTTCTATCGCGACGCCCAGTATCACCGTATCGGTGTGAACCTACATCAGGTCCCCGTAAACTGCCCGTTCATGGCGAAGTCCTACGCAACGCTTAACTTTGACGGACAGATGCGTGTCGACGCTAACCACGCCGGCAATAAGCAATATGCACCAAACAGCTTTGCGCATAAGTTCAGGCCAGATGCTGCTGAGGCACCATACCAGGTCTCTGATAACGTCATGAGCCGCAAGAGCCATTACTGGCATGAGGGTAAGAAGAACGACTACGCACAAGCAACAGAGCTCTGGTCGCGCGTTATGACCGAGGAGCAGAGGAAGAATACTATTAAGAACACTGGCAACATGTTGAAATTCGTGAAATACCCTATCATCCAGGTGAGTCGCCTTCGCGTTAGTACCCCATGTCTGGTTCGTAACTAACTCTGAAATAGAAGAAGTACCTTGCACAAGTGTACAACATCGCACCGGATTACGCACAAGGCATTTACGACTTCTTGCCTAAGAAGGATTTTGCATTCTCAGAGGTCGAAGAGCTTGCTGTTGATGCGCATCTTTGGTACAAGGAGAAGAAATTCCGCCCCAGCAACGGAGAGAAACTTGTTGGCTATGCACCACCCATGCCGATTTATAATTAGACTTTGGAAGTCTACAGTGATGCCTTTATGAATTAATAAATGAACACTGTTTCAGCCCCACCTTATTTCACAACTTTAAAATTCCCCATTCGGTCAATTCATATGTTGTCGCTGGACTCGTTGTAGACTACATATGTGCCGACTCTCATCCCTTACGATTGACAGCCCACTCTATCAATATCTAAGTGTAGGGCGTTCATACCCATCAAGGGCTTCCTAAGCACTCCTTATATTTTTTCTTTATTATTATCTTTGTTGTTCTCCTTCTCCTCGCTCTATTTTGTAAAGTACGACCCCATTTCCAGAGGACACTAACTAAGCCGGTTGCAAGACTTTCCGCCAAAGCCTTGAACTGTCAAGATCCTGACGTTTAGTAAGGGACCCTGTAGAAACAGCGTGATTGTTTTAGTCTATCGCGTTCAATGGATCCATCTTATATCAACAGAGAGAAGGGCTTACCCGTCTTCCGAGAAGACAGAACATAGAACAATACAGAGTGGATTAGCAACTCAACAAACGCGCGCGTATGTTAGTGTCCTGATGAAGGCTTGAATGATTCTTCGTAGTTTGGTGTAGTTGTTTGAATCAAGAACCAGAAGGAGAGAAGGAGGTGGGTCAAGAAAGACGGCTCGGAGAAAGACTTGTAAACTTGGGGCTGCCACTAACAGATCAATTACATTAGGCTACGCGCCTTAGCGCATAGAATGGCGTAAAACCCGATGATGCCTCCGCGTGTTACTTTACAAGAGTACCTGCTTTGATTGGTTGGCTGAGTAATGCGCCAACGTCCTATAAAAATCTATGGCTAGGGAGACGAGACATTGGAGATGGTATTTGTGTTGGTAGGCTCATAGCACGAGTGCTGAAGCTGGTATAAGGGAAGATTTAGTCTAACAATGATACAATGAGTCTTAGTTGTTCTCCTCTATCTACCTTTGGCTCGTCATCTCTCTATCTGAATGATGAGAGATGACGCATGGCCTCCTACAATCCAGCGCACGTGATACCTCATCCGTGTATGAAGGGATATCGGGCATCACCATCGGGCATCATTGTGTGGAGAGGTATCAGGCATCATTGTACGAAGGGGTGTTAGACATCGGTCTGATATACGTTTGTCGCACGGCTGGATGAGTGTCACGAATGTAGAGGAAATGAGGAAAGAGACGTATTGTATCTAGTACATTAGCTGAACCATTCTCCATCCCGTCACATGGCAAGCTAGCTAACAAGGTTCGGGTCTGCCAGGGCTGAGCCTGCGACAACGTTTGACGTTGACAAACTTGTCCCATGGCCGGCACATTGCATAGTCGTTGTCGATCCTCATGGATTCCAACAACCTGCTCTAGACAGGCAAGATTGCTGATACACACCTGCATCGCTTCTATTTGCCTCGAAACTCTATTCCAAAAACTACTCGAGATGAAACTTCAGATTTCAGCCCGCCCAGGAGATTATAGCTTGAATGTCGATTCGAATGTATCCAGATATCATAGAGTTCCTCCCGAATTGGCAGAAATTCAACATCTTAAATAGTAGTTTGCCTAATAGACTTATGAAATTTCTCTACAAACTCAATTGTTTCCTTTTCCGAGTGATACTTGCAAAAGTCATCGAACTTACTTCAGGACGCTTTTCTAGACTGAAGTCGGCAAGTCTTATGATTCAGCAACGAAGCCTTATATTCAAGGGGTTTTATTTCACTGAGGAGGTTGTTGCTTGCTTTCTTCCCACGCTTTACACCTTGTCTCGGCCTATGCATTACGCAAACTGATGAGTCTGTGAGCCCTCGGAAACATGGATAAAGCCTCTCCTGCACTGAAGCATTTTCCTTCAGTTACTCCCTCGTCTGTCAGTATCATATGAGGAACCATTATCAGAGAACGATCGTAATTTTGCTTCGAAGTCATTTCAGAAATGACGGAGTGAAGGCATATTTTGAAAAGCGATGCATTGCAGCTTCAAGTATGCTTCATGCCTCCCAACATGTCGCACCCTTCGACCACATTCACTATATAGAAACAAGTTACAACAGCGCTAAACAGGCAGCCGCGCCAGCCCACCATGCCATCCCGTACCGAAGAACCGACTGATACCAAACCAGGCCAGCCAATACGCGCCAGCAATATGCTATTTTACACTCTTCGTTCATATATCCCAATCGTTCCCCCGCAGAAAACACGGGTCTCCTAAGCCTTTGACAGCAACTTGATAACTTCCTCCTTCTCGCTAGTCGGCAAAGTGCTCAACAAGCTGACGACGCCCTTGATTCCACCCTCACGATCCTTACGCATTAAGTTCGCGATCTCAAGCGCAATTCCATCGCTCTTGAGTTTCTCGACACGCTCGTGCACAACCTTTCGATTCTCCTCATACCAAGTAGCGACACTCATGTCGTCAGTCTCAAACTGTGGGACCTGTGACCAAGCCTTGAGCATCTCAATACTGCGCGCTCTCGTAATAGCATCAGACTTAGGGTTCTCCTGGCTAGGCGCCGCAGCGGATGCGAGTTTCTTGAGAATGTATTCTTCGTTGAGTCTGCGGCGAAGACGCCAGTAGAAGAAGCGGCGTGCATTTTGCCAGCGCAGTGCCTGGCGAATGACGCCCTTGGCTTGCATACGGCCGGAACGGTCGTGCAGATCGGCGAACTGGATGGCAATTTGGCCGTAAATAGGGAGCAAGAGTTCCTCGCGCTTTGTCATTTCGGCTTTGATAGATTGCAGCTGATCCTGTGGTGTTGAGGGGTCAGTCAGCTTGCGTTTGAGGGAGCCATAGACAGGGTCGTTGCGCGCCATGGTTTCGAGCTGGCGTTCGCGTCGGAATTTGATGCCTACGATACCCTCAGGTTCAAGGACACCTCCACGCGAGTCTTCATCGGCGTACATTTCCATGTACTGAGGATTGATAGTGGGATCAACAACGACCCAGGATCCACCACGAAGCTCGCCATAAGGTGGGATGTAAACGAAAATGGGTTGTTCGAACTTGACGAGGGCATCGACAATGTACGAGCCGTACTTGAGGACTTCGTTGTACATGTCACGCTGGCCACCGGAGAAACCACGCCAGTTGGCGAGGATCATCAAAGGCAGTTGCTCGCCATTGTTGAAGTCCTTAATGGCTTGAGCAGTTTTGAAGGCGGAGTTAGGGTACCAGACACCACCAGCCTCAGAAGTGACTTGCTCGATGGAGTCAGGATTGGCAGGGTCGGCAGGAGTAACGTTCTCAACCGAGCGAGTCTCAACGCCAATGACACCCACAGGAATGCCACCGAGACGAGCACGACCGACAACGACAGTCTTGGCCCAACCGCCCAGACTTTCTTCGAAAGAGCCACGATCAAAGAGACCAGACTGGAAGCCATCTGCGTCCTCCTTACCAGCAATAAGATGTCTGACATCGTAAGTAGCCTTGCTAGGTGGGTAGTAGGTAACATCGCGATCCCAATCATCAGCCGTCGGTGAGATAGGAACAGGGCTGCCCTTTTTGTCAGGCACATACGACATCCACTTGACAATCTTGGAAACACCCTCAAAGTCGTCATCAGCAGTCATGTGAGAAACACCATTCCTGTACATGATCTGGGTGCCACCAAGCTGGAGGTTAGAAGTATAGACCTCACGACCCAGCAGCTTGTTGATAGCTTGAGCACCAGTGAGAATGATGGGCTGACCCTCAATTTGGATGGCACGCTGACCAAGACGGACAAGGTAAGCGCCAATGCCTATATAGAGTTAGCATCATACAGTGGAGTCGGGTGTCAGATACATACCGACTGAGCGGCAAGTCACCAAAGTAATGGTAAAGATGTCCTCATAAGCCCTTGAAGTCTCACCGGCAATAAGACCGGAGCCACGAAGCGACTCAACACCAAGACCATCCTCTTGGCCAACGATGGTGGTGATCTTGTATCTTGTCTCACCGGCCTCGTCGACCTTCTCGCAGATGACGTCATTGCGCTTGCCATCAACAAAATGCTCGTGCTTCTCTGGTGTGAGGTAGAGATAATCGAAGCCAGCCTCGGGTCTGTTGATATCCTTCCAAGCAACTGAGAAGTGAGGAATAAGCTCCTCGGCTAAACCAATGCGAGCACCAGAGTTAGCTGAAAGGTAGACGCGAGGGATGCCAAGCTTGCGTGCGAGCTCAGAGCACTTGTGGAAGAAATTGTCTTCCTGAGGACCAAAGGAACCAATCTTAAAAGTGATGTCGTTGGCAATAATGATGAAGCGGCGCCCGCGAGGGTACTCTGGTGTCTTAGCTGTGACGATCCAACCCACCATACCGATGTTGTTGTTGCCAGGATCGCGGTTCACCTCAGCCAAGTTGTCGTTGTCGTCGAGCACCAGCTCGAAGTACTCGACGCAATCGCCCTTTGGTGGCTGCTTGTCGCGCAGATAAGGGTGCTTAGCTATTGCTGCAGTCCAGCTGTTCTCAGTGGCCTGGCGGAAGAGCTCTGGGAAATCATACACGTATTGAGTTCCCATGAGATGAGCCTTGTACCTCTTGGGCTGTAACGCGCCCTTGGTAGGGTAAGGCGTGGTGACGGGCTGGAGATGCAGGGCGCCAATTTTAGTAGTTCCACCAATGCTATGGAAGAGCCACTTGCCGGCCTTTTCAGACTTGCGCTCCGCATACATCTCAACCTGAATAACATATCCAGAAGTATTAGTGATGATGACACGGAGGGGATAGGGAATGCCGGTCTGAGGATCGGTAACGATGATGCGAATCTCAGCGCCAGTGACACGGAGACGCCAGAGGCGACGACCAAAGCGCTCCAAAAAGCCACCAATAGCCTCCTCTACTTCCATGGGGTTGAGTGGGAAGACGTGAGAGAAGTTGATGAAGATGTGGTTCATGTCAGCCTGTGAAGTGCCGACAATCTCCAAGGCATCCAGAATGTCAGTCATCAGCCTGTCAGTCTCTGAGATCATGTACTCGGCTGTAGGGATTTCTTCACGAAGACGTCCCGAACGAACAACGGCGCGCAAAAAGTAGCGCTTGTCACTCTCAGCGCCCTTGCCAACAGCTTCGTAAATGTGGATGTTACGGTTCTCGGTGAAGACAGGCTTGATGTTGAACTTGGAGAGTCTCCCAAGCTCAAGCTGGAAGGCAAGAGCGGGCTCAACGTGACGAATGCTGTCGTCTTCCACGTAGTTGGGTCCACGGAAAGTGTAGTAGCCGGGATAAGTTCCATCCTTGTGGCCGCAGATGAAGGTGAGGCGTCGAATGCGGCGAGCAAGGAGCTCCTCCCTGTACTCCTCAACGATAGGCAGGATACGCTCAAGGATCTCCTCATCGTGGACGCCCTCAATGTCACGAACAGCGACGTTGAGAACACCGGTGAGCTCGTCAGTGCTCTGCTTGGAAGCATTGGCGCCACTGGTAGGGGTGCGCTTCAGCGACAGGCCATCCTTCAGGCTGACACTACCCTTCTTATAGGCACCAGCAGAGGGGAACAGCTCTAGAGCTTTAGCGAGGGACTCATCCGCATCGTCGAGGTACTCGACAGGCACAACCACACCCTTCCTAGTGGGCTCATTGTCAAAGCGAGCATTCCACGAAGACAAGTCACTCATGGAATGGATACGAGGCGGACGCTCGAAGCCAGGTGTGCTAGGTGTACCGGGCTCGGAGGGCTCAACAGCAAGACCATACTCTGCCTCACCGACCTTGCGGAGCACAAAGTCCCATGAGAGGAGACATTGTTGCTCACCCTCGTTGTGATAGTTGATGTTCTGGAGCTGGTATGCACGATAGGCACGGCGAGTGTACACTTCCAGGGCAGCAAGCGCAACCCAAGGGTCTTGGTGGACAAAAAACTGGGTGAGGACGTCGAAAACGGTGTACCTAGAGTCAACGACCTCCTTGATGACCTCAAAGTTGGGCTCGCGGTGGTCCCAACCACTCTCGCCGTAGCGCGACTCGACGACGGCAGAGCGCAGAATGTGTTCCATCTGCGAGGTGCGCTCTTCAAGAGAAGGCATGGCACACTGAATGAGGACCTCGCGGGCCTTCAGGGACACCTTAGCTGTTTGCCTAGACTCGAGCTCAGTAAGCTTCTTGAGGGTGCCCTTGAAATACTTGGAAACATTGCCAACACCAGGCTTGTTGGGACGATAGAGATCGAGAATAGCGATGACGAGGTTATTCTTTGCACTGACGCGAGCGTGCGACAGAACAGTGTGTACGACGCTGGCGATGTTATCGCGGTTCTCGTCACGGAGCTTGAGAATGACCTCCTCATCACGCGAGTTTCGCGAAGAGAAAAGGCGTTCAGTAGCCCAGTACTGCTCGAGGAATTGGAGCACAACGCTGTACTCGTGTGCCCTGAGGCCCTCGGAGTAGCGGCGAATAACATCAAGAAGAGGAGCCAGACTAGCCTTCAGGAGCTCAGCGTCGCCTTTGGCGACGTTGTCAGCCAAGAATTTGTCGAAGGCCTTGCTAAGCTGCTTGCTGGGAAACTCCAATTGACGGCTGTGAGCCTTTTCGACGATTTGTCCAAGGGTTGTATCAAGCTTTTGCGGCATGCGTGCGTGTAAAGCGGAAGCCTGAGCGCTCCATTCGCCGTACGGCAGTTCAGGGTTGCGAAGCACCTCAACGAGTTCCTTGAGTGTGCTTTGCATAATAACCTGATTGTCGAAACCCTGTAGAATGTTCTCAAGAACACCGGACAGGTAGGCAAGTCTCTGTGGGGGCTTGCTACCCATGACTTGAGGCGTGCCCATGTCAGGAAGAAGGCCAAGGAAGTTCTGAGCCGATTTGACTTTAGATGGATCGTCGAGAGCTAGAACGCCAAGAATGTCACCAGCCTCAAGAGTAGCTCCCGGCTGCTTGATCAAGTTGACGATGCCGTCTTCCTGTGCGATCAAAGGCATGTACATCTTCATGACCTCGACCTCAGCAAAGGGCTGGCCCTTGACAACGTGTGAACCGTTTTCCACAGTAAACTTGACTAGCTTACCAGGCGACGGGGTACGGAGCTGGGTTGGGTCATTCTCCTGTTCGAGAAGACAGGTCTTGCCATCCACGGAGAGACGCGTAGCACCGACCTCCTCCTTCCAGTACACGTTGTGTGACTTTCCACCAAGGAGAATCAGCAGGCCACCGTCGGCGAGTGCTCGCAGACCGACAGACACCTTTGAGCCATTGATGAAGAGCGTGAAGCTGTCGAGGGTGGACCTTGTCGCGGTAAATTTGTATCGGAAGCCCTCGTAGATGAAGTCGATAGGGAAAACAGTCTTGAGGACATCCTTCGAAGGAACCTGGCCCTTCTCCAGGCTAGTCTTGTACTCGCTGATGCACGCCTCGGATGCAACATGGGCCTTGGTGACGGCACCGCAGATGACAGCAATCATAGGGTCTGGTCGTTCGGCCGTCAATTTTTTGGTGATGAGCTCATCGAGCCAGCCAGTGGTGATGGTATTGTCTTCGAAAGCTGGGGTTTCGAGCAACTTGATGAGGTACTCAACAGTGGTACGGAAGTCACCGCGAATGCTCAACTCCTTCAGCGCAACGACCATGTGTTTCCGCGATGCTTGACGGTTCTCACCGTAAGCGAAGATGTGGCCGAACTGCGAGTCAGAAAAGCTGTGGATACCACCAGCAGAACTGACCGAGAAGTAGCCCCAGACATTTGAGCTACTCCTGAAGTTCAGGTCGTGAATAGTACCGCCCGACGGCTTGAAGCCCTCATCAGGGTCTTCAGATGTGATACGACAGGCAGTGCAGTGGCCCTTAGGAGTAGGTCGTCGCTGGTTCTGGGCACTATCAGCAGTCGAGAAGTCGAAGTCGATCGGCGAACTGGTGTGAGGGTCGGCGCCGTAGAGCAGGCGAATATCGCGCACACGGTGCAGAGGCAAACCCATGGCGATCTGGAGCTGGGCGGCTGGGAGATTGACGCCCGTGACCATCTCGGTAGTGGGATGCTCGACCTGCAGGCGCGGGTTCAATTCAAGGAAATAAAACTTGTCGTCCGAGTGCGAGTAGAGGTACTCGACGGTACCTGCGGAGACATAGCCAACCAGACGTCCAAGGGACACGGCAGCCTTCTCCATCTCCTGGAACGTCTTAGAGCCGGCGACAGTAACGGGCGCCTCTTCAATGATTTTCTGGTGGCGTCGCTGCACGGAGCAGTCACGACCGAAGAGCGAAATGTTGTTGCCGTACTGGTCAGCCAGCAACTGGACTTCCAAGTGGCGTGCGCTGCCGGCCAGCTTCATGATGAAGATGGGCGAGCCAGGAATTTCTGAGGCAGCGGCCTTGTACAGCTGCTCGAAGTCCTCCTCACGCTCAACCTTGCGGATACCCTTGCCGCCGCCTCCCTCAGAGGCCTTGACCATGACGGGGAAGCCGATCTTCTTGGCTGCTTGCAGGCCCTCTTCCCACGACTTGGTGCAGCCCTTTTCGTAGACTTCGTCCTTTACAGTGACGATGCCCTGGCTGTCCACCTCGACTTCGTCGACACCGGTGCCTGACCATGGGATACAAGGCACCTGTGCGTGTTGTGCGACGATTGTGGATGAGATCTTGTCGCCGAGCGAGCGCATCGCCGATCCGGGCGGTCCGATGAAGACAATCTTCTTAGGGCTGGCTGCGAGTGACTCGGGCAGCTTTGGGTTCTCGGAGGCATGACCCCTACATATGTCAGTGTTGATTCGAAAGGCCTCAAGATGAGGTCTGGGCGCTTGGGTGAAAAAAAAAAATATACGTACCATCCCGCCCACACCGCGTGGACATTCATACGCTCCGCCACATCGACAATGAGCTCGACGTTGGCGTAGTTGTTGTTGTTCGTGCCACCAGGCACCTCAACATATTGATCTGCCATCCTGATGTACTCGGCGTTGGCCTGGAGATCCTCAGGCGTCGCCATGACGGTGAACTGGATGGCGCGTTCATCGCCGAATGTCTCGTACGCCCATTTGCGCACGCTTCTGATCTCCTTGACGGCAGCAATACCGTTGTTCGCAATCAGCACATTCGTGATGACCGTGTGGCCGTCGTGTGCCGCCACGAAGTCCTTCACCTTACCCGGCGCTGCTGCGCTCAAGTGGTTGCCGCCGATGAAGTGCGGCGCCAGATCGAATTGGGCTGCGTAGCTGCTTGGGGCGCCATTGGCATCGTTGCCGTTGACGCCGTTGTGTGTAGTGCTCGCCATATTGTTGTGCTGTCGTCCCCTGCCGCTGGGAGGTGCGTGTGGGGGAGGTAAGTTGGGTGAGGGGAACTTTGGCGCCTGGATCGGTGAGGAATCGGACTACTTTCTATGACAAGGGAGCTGGAGCTCGGCCTATTGTCTGTAGATCAAGAATAATCTCGATTCGCAGCTTCTCTGAGAAAAGAGAAGCACGTCAAACTGCAATTGCAAGCAATAGAGTTCTGAAGACGGTTGCTGACCGGTGGGGGTGGCCGGACAGAGGAGAAAATAGTGGGTGGTGTGTGTGAAGTGGAGCCGGCGTACAATTCTCAGTACTCGAGCATCCAACAGCTGTTCAATTACGTGCCGGTGCTGGGAGAGAGCAGCAGCTGGTAACGAAGAGCTTGACACACTACTCACAAGCGAATACAAGCAACAAAAAAGTTGTGGTGGGATATCTCAATGTGGGAGGACAATGAGAGAGAGAATGGGAGGGGAAGTAGCAGAGCGAGAGATGAAGGGCCGGGAGACGTGTCTGTATTAAATTTTTGATCTGCCCGCAAAGCCCGCAAAGCACCGACATGGCCCTTTGACCCATCACGGAACACCCCAAGCTCATCCCGAGCTGTTGAGCTGAGGCCGGAGGCTTGCCTATCGCCCACGATGCCGAAGAAAGCCTTAGCTCCAAATAGATCCAGTGGACCCTCCATCACCGCCCATTATCCGCCCCTGTCTTCATTCTTTTCACCGCAGGCACAGACGTCTCGGGAGCCGCCAAATTCCCGAGAGAAGGTTCCAGTACAGTATCTGTAGCATTGGTTTGGTGTCTTGTTGCGCATTGAGAGCTCTGTGTCCTGAGTGTTGAGCTTGGGAGCTTCGTCTGGGATGCTAACTGTTGGGATATGTTCCGCATTAGTCCTTGGTTGCGAGCCCTGCGCGTCACCCCCAACACCATTCTCATAATCCATACAAAGATGCGGTTGAGGCCTCGCTATCTCTCAGCAGCTGTTCAGTGGCCTCCAGGGTGCCGCTGCTCCGCTCCCAAGCATCCTGCCCTCCCCCCACTTCCTCAACAATGCGCTCCTGTTCGTTATCGTCAGAGCGCACACAATGCTTCTGTAGCGAGAATACATAAACACCCCTCTGCCCAATTTCATTGCTATGATGTCGTTTCTTGTGACGTTATTCCAAGCCTCGCTGTCAGCTTACAGATACATCCAGCTTGTACCATGGTCGTCGTGCACTCGGCTCTCCTCCACCGGCCGATCTCCGGACTCCGGTTGCGCACCCAATCAGCGTCAGAGTTGTCCGATTCACAGATGTCCTGAGATGGTCAATAAATATATGAGGATACTATATTTGTGCATGACGCTGAAAGATATAGTCACATGCTGAGATTGCTATGTTGCGTGAGAGCCGATGCCCGAGTATTCATGCGAGCTTAGTGGTCGGCGCCCGAGCGCAGGGAGCCTGAGAAGTGAGCACGACTTCTCGAATTTCATCTCACACCAGAGCCCAACAACATCACATACGTCAGATAAGCATCTGCAGCTAGTTCCGAGCCGCATTCCGAGCATACCGAAGCAAACACGGGGCAAGACTCCAAATCCAGGGTTCACTGGCCTTTGGTGTGGGCGCCGGTACGGCCCGTTGCATGTGCCTTTCACATGAAAGAGAAATCGTACGATTTTTTCGCCCTACCCCAGGTCTTGGACGCCCGCAACACCACAGTAGGCCATCCTGGATGTCGACTGTGCGCCGGACGGTTTATGAGCTTATTTTGACGTCCCGTCGAGAGTGCAAACGGCCTTTGAGCGCTGAACTCGTTTCATGGGCTCCTAGATGAATCAATCGAGCATCCCCTAGAAAGGTGGGGGGAGCGAACGCTCTGCATGTCGCACGCCGTTAAAACGTCTCGTAACCATGAGCAAAACATCCTTCAAAGCGCCACGCACAAAGACTGTCCTCGTGCAAAGACAATTCTATTCAGTGCGTGCGTCGACGTGTTGGGGTGAGAGCTGGCAGCGACCATCAGTTTACATGTGATAGCCCCACAAGTATCCCCCATCATAACATTTGTGTGATCTGTGCGATGTGCCATTCCCAGCAACGAGTAAAGTCTGTTCCTGATGGCCTTAAACATGGTAGAATGACGCGATCCCAAATTGAATGCATGGAAATGTTTTCCAGCTAAAGGCGCTGAACAAGGACTTCCTTTTGAGATACAACGCAATGTGTTGTATGGTTGAAGCAGTGAGGCATGAACGAGAAAGTGGAGAACAGGGTTCAGTGGGAACAACGCTAACATATTCACAAGAGGCAGCAGCAGCAGCAACAGCGGCGTCCGGCGACAGAAAGTAGTGGGACAGGCAACGCTGAGGCAGAGGCTTGCACCGCATTGTTCATGGCCGCATCACGTGTTTCAGGTTCGACCAGTCGAATAGGGTGATTGACAAAGAGAATGGTATTTAAGTGATATGTAATGCTATGATTCAGCACATGGCCTGCTCTTCCCTGTATTTCCTACATTTTCGGTCTCTGCAGTTTCCTCTTAACGCTGCGCACAGCTCCACCCGATGATGCTGATACCTGCGTTGCGCCCATTGCTCCAACGCCAAATGCATGCTAACCATAAGGTACGAACGCCTCCAATCAGATACTGATTAAATACGCAAACCTAGTACGTCTCCTCCTCGTACGTCGACATCTTGCGTGGACGCGCCGGTGGTCCCATGCCACTATCCATGCTCGCGCTTATCCTCCTTCCTACACTTTGTCTTCTCGACATCGTGCTACCCGGTGTTGGGATGCCAGTCTTCTCGATAGTCAGACGTCGGCCTAGAGGCGTCTTTATCTCGCTCTCGTCGCTCTTGTCGCTCCCTGTCTCACTCCGCGAAATGGAGAGAGATTTCGAAAACCCGTGGTCGCTTGGATGTCTGTTTAAAGAAGTACGGCCAAACTGCCGTCCTTCGTGAAGATGTAGTATTGGAGGCGGTGCCTTTCCTATTCGGCCGCTCATTGACGCTGAGGAGTAGTGGCCCAGCGGGTTGCGTGTGCCCGGTGTGCGTGTGTTTGGTGTACGTGTGTTTGGTGTGCGCATGCCCGGTGTTCTTGTGCCAGGTGTGCGTGTACTGTTTCTGTTCACTGGACTGGGTCTGTTCGTTGGCTTTGGTAGCTGAGGTGTGGATGATAAAGATGCCCGACTGCTGGGCCGGCTGTTGCTTGTATTCGGATGCACGCCGAACGAGAGCCGGCTTACACCACCGCTGGCGATATCCTGAACGGAGGAGGCTGTCGAAGCCTGCGATGCACGTTTCCTGACTGCAACTGAATTTGGTAGATAGTTGCCCGATGCACTTGGAGCTCGCGGGCTCGCTCTTGGCGGCGTGCTGGTCGGTGCGGGCAGCTTGGAGCGTGCCGAGTGCACTCGCTCTTCAAGTTTTTGCATCTTGCCAATCAGTCCTCGGATTTGGTACAGAGAGCCAGATCTTGGTAAGCCAGCTGCTGCGGTGTTGCCTCCGATGCTCGGTCGAGCCGGCCGCTGTCCCGGTACAGCGCAAGGAGGACGCACAATCGAAGGTGTGCGTCGGCCACCAACGCCTGCGCCCTGAGCGGGAATCCCAGAAACGCTTGGCCCTCGTGTGTGTCGTGGTCGAGAGAATGTCCCTGCCCTTGGAGTAGCAGCTGGGTCATGCGATGCAATTGAGGCTTTCCGCGTGGGTACAGGAGGAGTGAACGGTATTGGTCGTATCGCAAGTGGTGCGTCGGAGAGTGGTGGCGAGGGCGGCGTGGTGTCTGGATGTGGCTCATTCGATTGCGCGTATGGGGGAGTGGAGGCGGCGGTCGGTGAAGACAGATTGGTATTGGTGGTGGAAGCCTCTGACACAGGTGAGCGCGGACGTAGGGTGAGAGAATCCTTAGCCAAGTGGTTCGAAACAGTACGCTGGTGGTGTTTCTCAATTGTAGCCTCCGCTAGTCGCAGCTTCTCCTGCGTGATCTCCGACTCAATCTTTAGATCTGACAGCTCGTCCCGCAGTCGTTGAGTTTCGATGCGCAGTCCCTCTCGCTCCCGCTCCCCTATTTTGATCTCTTCTTCCAGCATGACTTCCCGCTCAATCGCCACGTTGTATTTTGTCTCTATATCCTCCAGCGACGATGTCTGGTTGCGAGTTTGGCGCTCAAAATCGTCATTCTGTACTTCCATGTCTCGAAGCTTGAGTTGCAGTGTTCGCTGTGCATCGCGAAGACTCGTGATCTCCTTCTGAAGAGTGTTTTGCGCATTATTGGCTTCGGCCTTGCTCTGTTTGTACTTTGTCTGCGTCGCTCGTCAGCTGCCGGGTTTTCAGAGCGTAGTGTAGCGGCTACTACACCCGTAGTAAACATACCTTCCACTCCTCGGCCTCAAATCCCAGTCGCTCCACCTTCTCCTGCAGCTTACGCTCCCTCTTCTCGCTCTCTTCGATGTCGCGCTCAAGCTCAGCCTCTAGCTCTTTGCTAGACGACTGGAACTCCTGCAGCTCTGCGTCAAGCGTCTCGTACGCAGTCTTGTAGTAGTCTAGCTCCTCTTGCAAACTTTCCCAGCCGCCACTCCGGGGCGGAGGCGAGGATGGAGGTTCCTCTCCTACCATGGCGGCAGGGCGGTGTGCGGCGTCGACTGCAGGGGAGTTTCCAAGGAGAGAGCGTGTAGCGTTGACCGACGGAGGTGGTGAAACTGACGGCCTATTAAATATACGAATCTATTGGTAGACAAAATCTCGCACTGCGCGCAGTGGTAGCGGGAGAAATGACGTGAGTGAGCGGGCGGGGTCGTGCCTGCCTCTTCTGCTGTCAAGCTGTTGACTGTTTCAGCAGCGAATTGGAGTGTTGTGACGACAATCGCGCGCCGTAGCCAGATGGAAATCCTCTGGCCACTGTCCCCTGCTGCACTGTCGCCGTAATGATATTTTCCCTGTCCCTGTGCAGATTAGTAGTTAGTGCCACCCGTCAGTGAGGTGGGTGGGGTGTATGTTGACAGACTGCGGTGATGTTTGAAGAGGGTCGCGCTGTTGTCCCCAGCGACCGTGCGCACTAGCATCCTGGTTTGCGGCTGCACGAACTCAACGGCTGCAGCTGCTAATCGATACGCTCGCCCACAAAGGAAGGTACCGCTGCATATTTGCGGGTTACATTGGCCGTGGCTGCGAAGGGCTGATGCCCTCTCTCGCAGTAGAGCCCTAGGTTTGTTATGCCAAAAGAAGCAATATCTCTGATGAGAACCGCGGCGATTTTGGGAATCACATGCAATTTTCAACGTTGGGCTGCAAGCCATGTCATGGGATCCCAAAAACCTCGATCAAATATTGTGTGTATGTGAAAAGAAATCCTGGGTATATGTACATTCTGCTATCCGTCTTTGAATTAAATATTACTCCTTGGTACCATATGCATCATTCGCCTCTCTCGCTTGCTCAGAAGCATTGTTCGCAACTTCCTTGCCCTTCTCTACTAAGCTATCAGTCCGTGATCCTGTGTTGGCAGCTTGCTGGGCTCTGACTGTCGTCGAGTCTGCTGCTTGGGTAGCCTTGTTGTAGACCTCGCTAGCCTGTCCCCGTGCTGCCGAAGAAACTAACTGTGCTGTCTCGGTTGTCTTCGCGTACGAGCCACTAGCTGGGTCTTGGGCTGTTAGGGTTGCCGATTGTGCTGCTTCAGTTGCTCTTTTGTATGCTTCGCCGGATTGTACCCGTGCTGTTGATGGGATCGACCGAGCTGCTTCGACTGCCTTGCCGTACACTCCACTCGTCTGGTCCTGGGCAGTCGATGATACCGACCTTACTGTCTCAGTTGCCTTCGTATATGCTTTACCAGCCTGCTCTTCCCCAGACTCTACCAGGTTCTGCACTTGCTGTGAGCTACTGTTTATCGCTTTTCGTGCTGCTAATGAGGCAGATTGCGCTGCTTCCGTAGCGGTGCTGTACGCCTCGCCAGCTTGCTCCTTGCTACTTTCGTAAAGATTCTGGGCTTGTTGAGATCCATGTGCAACCACACCCTGAACCTTCTCTGCTGCCTGTCCAGTAACCTCGACTCCTTTTGTGTATGTATCGCCGACTCGCTCCTTGCCATCCTCGATTTGGTCTGAAACCATCTGCTTGAGTTCCTCGGAGCTAGGAAACTTTTTCATCGACTTTAGAACGGCATAGTACAAATTGATAATGACAGCGTGAATTCGCTCTTTCATCAGCATCGTGATGCCGTGAGAGAAGAATCCCTTCAGAACTTCTCCGCCAAGGCCTTGGTACAAGCCCAAGAACCCTTCGGTCTCTGCGATGCGTAGAATGGTGGAAAACACAGTGCGCTGCCTGGCGCGAACGGCCCGGGACCTCGGAGGCTTCTCTGCTCTTTCTAACTCTGAGATCTCGCCAATGGTCTCTGTAGGCTTCTGAGATGAGACTTGTGCCCTTGTCTTAGCAAGCTGGAACGGGTAGGTGATGGTGGAAGCCAACGCCTTGCTCGTCGCTGCAATGAGGAAGGTAATTCGAGCCCCAGGATCATCGCGCTTACCCTGAGATACCAGAAGTCGTAACAGCACCTTATGCAACAGCATTGTAAGAGAAGGGTTGAGAGTTAGGATCAGGCTGGCTGAGTAACCAGACCAGAAGCCCTGTAGCCCTTTTTCTCTTCTGATCTCGTACGCAATATCTCTCGTGCTCGAAGCGGGCGGTATAGCTGTGCTCTTATCGAGTGCAGTCATGGCTGCTGTCTGCTTCCTAGTAACGATGTTCTGGATAGGTGTAGTACAGAGTTTGGAGAATGCACCAGCTACCACTCCCACACCAATTTCTTCCAAAGCACCAAGGCTCTTACGCCCACCGTTAGCAGCCAGACGGCTCTGTCTTATATAAGAATACGCGAGGAAGAACAAAAAGCTGTCCGTGACGCCTTTGAACACCTCGTGAGGCACCCCATTGTAGAATGCTGACACACCTCCTTCTCGTTCGTAGATCTTCTCCATGGCATCGAGGATACCGTCATACCTAGGCTGCTCATTTTCACCCTGAAGCTGCTTCTGCACCTGCAGCCGTGCAACGACGAGGTCGAGGGGGTATGTGATGAGCTTTGATATAGCGGTTCCTAACGCGCCTGACGTTGCATGGCCGAGGGCTGGCAAAGCGGGTCCCAAGCTGCTGTGTTTCGTAGCCTGTTCATGGGTGAGATGGTACAACGAGAATGCATCCTATGCACATTAGATGATGGGTTCTAGCATTGATGTGATCAGTGCTTACCAGTTGCGAGTTGTAGATGTACGTGTAGCTGCTCATCTTGACGGTATTGCCAATTGATCAACTACAATCCACAAATTTCAAATAACAATAATAGGTTGAATGAGAAGATTCACACCGACATTAGGATAAATGAACGCGGGGGATGCTCTCATAATGGATTTCGCGGAGACGGATCCGCTCTGTGACGCCTGAAAGGACGTCATGGGCTTGGGTCAGGCTAGAGCTGAGCTAGCCATAGCCGAGGTGTTAAAAATTGTTACGCTCGTGAACCCGCTCAACCACCAACATTCATGGTCTATACAACAGTCGCCACTCTCTACAGCATTGATGTTACTAATATCATGCGGACCACTATGAAAGACTCTTTGCAGAGGCTGGTGTAAACATGATACAGAGCATCAAAGAAGGCAGCAACGCAACAAGCATACAGCGTGCAACGGCACGGCCCTATCAATACCACGGACTCATCCAGCGGGCATGTAAACATCGGAGCACTCAAAGCAACTGCGAGAACCTCTTGGTTATGATCGCTGTTGAAAGTATCCTCCAATATAAAGTCTGGACAGCAATTGAGATTCATCGAGACAGACTCGTCATTGAGGAGGAAGTTACGACTCTCAGCGCTGGCAACATATTAACCATCTCATCAGCATGTTTTGCTGGAATTTGAAGACTAGCATGTTACTAATGGTTGCGCTATTAGTCGAGCATCTGAGCAGTGTTATCCTAGGCACCATTGATAAGTGTGGAAGTGCGAAGCATAACGCCCAGATACAACACCTACTACCATGACCCCTCGCGAGTTGACGAGTATCAGTTATATCTTTCTCAAGCCAAAGGGACCACCAATCACGCAGACAACCGAGTCTCGCATGATCATGCACTTTAGCCAAGGGTTCCAAATGTGTGCGGCGCTTTCATGAAACAATCTGCACCGTGAAACGATAGCTACAAGACTGCCCCCAACGTTTGTCTCCGCTGTCATCAATCTGTCTGTACCAAGCCAAGCCCAGCGACCCATGCGTTGAAACGCACATTTTCCCCTTTTTATTGTTGGATACAGCGTCAATCATTTTGACCTTTTACGATTACTGGTCTGAACAACGTCTGAAACACAAGAATGCATCGTTCCCGGTATCTCATCGCTTATCGTTCTCGAACGTCCTTGGCGCATACGTACAACACCAAGCGTTCTTCTAGGGAATTAGAACCGCCAAGACATCAGTTTGATCGGTTCAGCATATCGATCAACATCAACAAACAACTGTCAACATGAGGTTCTCATGGGCAGACAACCACGTGAAGCTTGGCAAAAGCCACTCGTTTCAAGGAAAAAATCCGTTGGGCACAGTGGTGAGTATAAAGGTATTGGGACGACAGGTTTTTCCTATTCATTAGCAAAACAACAACTCCTTCATTCTTTCTTGTATAAAATCATTTGTACAAACCTTTGTTCCAACTCTGTGCTAGCCACAATCTTTTGTTCCCCAAGTCATTCATTTGCTGTGCAAAAAAACCCCTTTCTTCAATTTTTTTCCAAATCCATCATAGAGTGTCTCGTTGAATAAACATGCGCCTCAGCCTTGCTACTATTGCCACAACGGCACTTGTCTTCTCGGTCTCAGCTGCCCCTCATAGGAGCCATGGTAAAGAACGCAACAGCACCGATACCAATGAGCAAAGCGGCAAGGACACTGGTCGCGGCCGCTACTCAGATGGCACATTTCCATCTGGTGTGTTTGGCTCCCGTGGCACTGCTGCTCCGACTGAAAGCCTTCCTGACTTTAGCGGCAAGCCATCTGAACCTGCCTTGATCGCTGTACCAACAGCGCTTCCGGCTAGTGGTGCTGATCTGAGCACACTCTCCTTTAAACTTCCATTGTCAGCGACTGGCAATTTCATCGGCATTTCACGAGCTCAGTCGGATGACTCTGATTCCAAGGATGACTCGAGCGACTCGAAAGATTCCTCTGGAGACTCAAAGGAGAAGGAGAAGAGTAGCACTGATGACAAGGCTAGTGGAGGAGATGAGAGCACCTCAGACAACTCTGACTCTAACGATAAGGAGGGAAGCGAAGGAAATGAGAGCATCTCTGACGACTCTAGCTCTGGTGATAAAGAGGCTTCTTCCGGTTCTGAAGATAAAACCTCTTCCGGTTCCGAAAACAACGAAGGCTCTACTGGATCTGGGGAGGAAGGTACCTCATCTGGCTCTGGCTCTGGCTCGGACTCTGACTCTGGCTCTGGCTCTGACTCTGACTCTGGCTCTGGCTCTGGCTCTGACTCTGACTCTGACTCTGGCTCTGGCTCTGGCTCTGGCTCTGGCTCTGGCTCTGGCTCTGGCTCTGACTCTGACTCTGGCTCTGACTCTGACTCTGACTCTGGCTCTGGCTCTGACTCTGACTCTGACTCTGGCTCTGGCTCTGGCTCTGGCTCTGGCTCTGGCTCTGGCTCTGGCTCTGGCTCAAGCGGTAGCTCCAATTCGACCACCCCCAGCACCCCCAGCAACGGTGGCTCTACTGCATCGGGTACCTTCCCCACTGCAGCTGGCGAATCCACACTTTCCGAGCCTATGGAAGTCACCGACTTTGACGGAGGCATGGTGAAGTTTGGTCGCGGCGTATCTTGCTCTTCTGGTGAAGGCGGCGACAGCGATGCTGTTTTCATTGTCGCGGACGGCGGATCCCTATCCAACGTCATCATCGGCGCCGATCAGATCGAAGGCGTACACTGTGCCGGTGCCTGTACCATTACCAACGTCTGGTGGGAAGCTGTCTGCGAGGACGCGCTCTCATTCAAGGGTGATGGCGACGGTACTGTCTCTGGCGGTGGTGCAAAGGGAGCTCAAGACAAGGTTGTCCAGCATAACGGCATAGGGACCATCTCTATTTCCGGTTTCTATGTTGAGGACTTTGGCAAATTATACCGTTCGTGCGGTAACTGCAAAACTGTAAGCTCAACTATCCCTTATTATCTGTCTTTCTCTTCCATTATCTCTTCCTACCTTAGCCTTCTTTCCACGCATAAAAAGCTGACACCTCGTAGCAAGGTGAGCGCCACGTCAAAATTGACGGTGTGACCGCTTCCGGTGGTTCCGCAACCCTTGTCGGCATCAATTCTAACTTTGGTGACACGGCTACCATCACAAACTCTTGTATCACCGGCACGGATGTGATCTGCCAGGAATTCGAAGGCACAACTCCAGGAAATGAGCCCAAGGAAATCAGCTCCGGACCTAGTTCGGCCTGTATATATACGGATGCTGACATTAACGCTTGCTAAGCTTATCATGGACTGAGCATGTGGGAACACCCGAGCACTTTACGGGAGGCGAGGCCTGGTAGTTGTAAACAAAGGAGAATGAGTGTGATGTTTGGGGTTTTGAACATTGTATATATTTCCTTTTTGGTATTGTGGCATGAGAAATCCAAGTTGATGAATGAAATTTCTGTTCTCGCTGGTTGCTGTCTTTTGGCTCTGGAACTACTCACGAAAATTATTGCCACATGCGAATCTTGTGCTTCTGGCTAATTCTTCTCGAGAATGGTGTATTTCAACGTTTAATGTGCTCGTTCGCTGTTACTAATAATCCCTCATGCTATCTTCTTTGTGTTATGTTCCTTCCATAACTTGGTATCTATTGTTAGCAAGAAGTCCTTGCTCTGATAGTCTTGTACTTTTCCTTTGGGGATGTAGCCACTTCCAGTCTTCAAATGTGAGTATCGGCAACAGCAGCGGTCAAGCTGCCGAACCCATTGAGAGTTTGCTCAACATGCCTTTTTCTCAACTCCACAGTACTAAGTGGTAAAATAACGCTCAACTGGATATTTTTACCTAAACTTTCTACGCACTCTGCAAGACGTCATCTCACCCCCACAAGATCCCTAACATCGCAGCCACAACCCCGCTGCATAAGAAAGATTCATGATGTTTCAAGGTACGTGCTTCTCGACAATAGTCAGGTTCTATCCGCCAGAGTTAAAGATACATGGTAAATCCGGCGAAAGGCTCCGTGTTGAAATCGCAATATGCATGCAGGGGTTGTATCGAAATGCTGTACTGCAGATAAACCTGAACACTAAGCTTCGATATTAACATTGACGGAACATTGATTATGCGTTAATTCTGCGATGTTCTGTGGCCACGAACGCACACAGAAATAGATGGCCCTTGAAAAGCCAGAAGAGGCTGCAGCACTATAGGTTCTAAAAACCTTCTTGCAATCCCTTTATTATGTCCTACCATTCTGGCATCTGGAGGTCAAAGTGAGGTAATACCGGTATGAAAATCGAAAGACTGAAAAACTGATATCTTAGAGTTATCGAGAGAAAAAACAAGCAATATGTGATCCAGCGTTCTCAAGATTCGTTTTCACAGAACCTAACGCCAAACGAGATAAGACACAACACTTGAGAGTCAGTGTGCTTTGATGCAGAGAGGCTGGTAAAGAACAGAGTATGCTAAGCGTTGGCCGGTTATCATATAAGAGCACATGAGGTTGCTCAGTCCTTGGCAGAGCGATGACCCGTCGTTTGGGGAAATTCAACATATCATATGATATCAGGTCCGTTTATTTACAAACTATTGAAAAGAGACCCCCTGCTGGAGTATGACTACCATGGGGAAATCTGTAAGCTGAGTGGCAGAGCAGGCTACCTTGAACAAAATAATGAATTTCGATAACCATTCTGCAACTAAGTTCTACATCTACTTATAATGAAGTTGTTTCTGTTGACGTTTGTGTGGTTGTGTGCCCTAGCAACCAACTTGTAAGTGGGCGCTTATGTAGGTTGTCACGAGCAACCATCCGATCCTTGGTTGTGTACCACACAAACGTTCCTTCAATCAATCTGTACTGAATACTCATTTTCTCAACACAAACGTAATATTATCCGTGGCTTTAAATCCTTTCGTTGGGCGGCGGGATATGATCGTCCTGCCCGTAGTGCGATTCTTTACAAAGGTAAAAGCATGCGAATGAGGTTGAGATCACGTGTTTAGCAACGGATATCATTCTCAACGCATTCGTTCCTACTTTTGAATTTGCGGCTGCTGAAAGGAATGAATATCCTTTTCATCTATCGTCGTTATTTCATTATTCAAATTGTATTTCTTACGTCGTGAAACACAGCGGTATAGTGTTTAAATCTAACTTGCTCTGCGGCAGAGCAGGCCTGTAGACATTTGATGATCAATGGAACGATCGCCAGAGACCATTGAACAGAGCCTCCGTTAGTATTATGAGATACTACAGTGGGAACCAAGGCCATGATAAACCCAAGGCAGGTTAGATGGCGTGTTAATTTGCGTCAAAGTACGGTTTCCCCAAAATTGACGGGAGTAACAGCCATTGGAAGCCTCAGGAAAGGGAAGCAGAGAAATTCCAACAGCAAGGTAGAGGGTATGTCGATTCGTGAGAACTGCAGGGTAAGCTCGAAGCGCCGAGAAGAAAAGTGCAGTCGCTACAAGGAGATGTCGCAGACGTCTGGAAGCATGCCAGCCAGTGACGACTGTCTCGGATGCCTTTTAAACCAGAACAGTACCTAATCGGGAAGGTTCGTGAAAAGGTATTGTTGTCTGAGCTAGGCATATTAGAAAACGGCAGCCACAAGATCCGTACCGACATACCGAAAGCGGAAGGGCATTGAAAAGTAACGAATCCATAAGAAACTATGCTGTTAGAAACGATAGTGCTCCGGTTAGAATACATTAGTAATAGAACCCGAACACAGCCGGTGGGACATTTCTAACACGTGCTATCTGAAAATTCAGATGATAACTTCCTGTTGCAGGAGTGAACTGAGCGCATTGCCCACAATCTCAGATTTGGTCTACACTGGTACGCTCACGAAATAAAAGAAGATATTTGATGGCCGTCCATCTGTATCACTTCGAACGATGCGCTTGATGCACTATAGCGCTAATCTGAATTAGGTAGATTTCACGTAAGGCAGGCATGATGGACGCGGAGCGCAGCACGTTCTGGAAGCAGATGGCCACTTGGCAATGGCAGTTGACACCACGCAATTCCGCGGAGCAGAGGTACGAGTTCAACATCAGCCCAGTTGCTCGATAGAAAGGCAGCAAAATGCTTGTGTGACTGGCGGGTAAGTCAGCCGTATAGGACTATTGTGTTATTTAGCTTGTAGCACGCGGGTTGGGGTGCTTTAGAAGCTTTAGGTGAGCGACAAGCGGCCTGCTGTATGTGGCAGATCGAGAAATCGAAACTCGCTTCATGTGCCAGTGCGTTTTCTGCCGTTTCCCATGCTGCAAAAGTATGGGGATCGCCGATCTGAATGGATGATGTGATGTCACAAGTTGCACTTGCCCAATCGCAGCCCGTGCTAGTGCGATAGTCGGATATAACGCATTGCATGCAAAAGCTGAGGAATTCGATCTCGGAAGGAGTCTCCATTGTTTGATTCCCATGTTTTGCCCGCCCAGCTGCTAACGCGTGATCGTCTGGTTCCTTCTTGCTCTTTAACCCCTCCCATGCGCTTCAATTCACGTTCACTCTTACACAATTTGCGTCAAACAAGACCCAGTCTCGCTAGTTACCATACGTAGCTCCATGTCCTAATCACTACATTTAGACACAACTGCTATCCAAAGAAGCAGTTTCCTTTCGACACCTTTCCTGCATCTCGTCGCCATTGCTCCCTCACCAACGGTCACACCAGCAAGTAGTTTCCTCTCAGAACACCGCACTTCACCTTGACCATGATGGAAGTTCGGCACTCTCAGTCCTTTGACTGGACTAACGACGCCTACGCCGCCTTCAATGACCAGTCAAAGCACCACAACAAGTGGGCAACTTTTGGTAGTAGCTCTGATGCCATGAACACCACCGGAGTATTCACCATCCCTCCCTCTCTTCTCACTCATTCTACGGAACGATTTGGCCAGGTTACCCCGCCCGAGGAGCGCTCGCCTGCGGATTTGGAACGCAACATCAGGGAAGGATCCATCCCTGTTGAGGAACTCATGAATGAGACGCTTTGGCCACAACACCACTCTAACGGCATAGAATGCCAACCATCGCCCCATGACGAAAACCAACAACTGCAATCACCACTCATCGGTAGCCAGCCATCTCTCAAGCGCCGCCGTGCCAGCAGGCAATCCGCTTCCAATCAAGCACAGGCCAGCGCGCCAGCGCAGCAAGAGGATGGTGCAACCGACAACCCTCAGCCTCCTAAGCGCAAGCGAGGAAGACCCAAGTCGCAGCCTCAGATGGTTGAGGCTTTCACTGCCGACGGCTACCCGTTCCAGGTGTCATCTGCTCGCCAGTCACATCTTGAGAAGAACCGAGTTGCAGCCCACAAATGCCGCCAGCGCAAGAAGGAATATATCGGTGGCCTCGAGGGTCGCGCCCGAGAGTTCTCAGCAAAGAACAAGGCATTAAAAGAGAGCGTTTCCTTATTAAAAGAAGAGGTCCTCAATCTTAAGAATGAGGTTCTACGTCACGCTGGTTGTGGTTTCTGGGCAGTTGACGAATACCTTGCTCGATGTGCAGGGGATCTACTCGGTATGGAGGGGCCTGGTATTCCATCTCGTACAAACTCGCTGCAGCATCACGCCTTACTTCCAATGCAGCAGACGCGGCCACGCGAAGACAGCAACGAGTCTATACCCAGCTTAGGCAGCATCAGTTCTATGTCAGATGCAGATGGCTTTGGTGACCTCGAGCTCCTCAAGGACTACGAGGACGAGACGAACGGTGAACAATGATTCGACCGGTCTTGTTTACCATTCGACACGTTTGACACCTGGCGTTCTGTTCGGCAACTCCTTACGATACCCTGGCCTTGGTTGCAGATTAGTGGTTGCATGTTTCTTTTCTTCTCTCCTTGTGTATTTCATACTCCAAAAGGCGTTGCATTTATGGTTCGGCGAAACAAGCAGCTGGTAGGACATGGCGTCTTGGGTTTGGGATGATGAATACGACATATAACACAATCAAATATGAGGCAGTACGACTCTTAACTCGGTATGATGCACGATTTATGTGACTGCAAATCTCGACATTCTCTTTCAATACAATCTCCTTCCTGTGTCCGTTTGAGCCCCATTCTACCTCGACGTTCACCCCAACCTCATCTCACACTCACCTTTCAGGTACTCGTTTGTATCAACGCAATTCGCCCATCCCACGAACTTAGAGTATGCGTCAGCGCAGTGAACATTTCCTATTGATCCGCTTGTTGTGCCTAAAGTTACTGGAATGAGCCTAATCCAAATATAATAGCCGACACTGTTGAGAATACAGTCCATAAGTGACTTGGTGGTATCAGGAAGAGAGGTGGTCACATGATGTACAGGTGGATCCGTGCGGAAGCTCGGACCAGTGTGTACAAAGTAACAGTTTTCTATACATGTGAATACCTTCCTTAGTCAAGTTAACAATACACCAATTGTACCACCACTACCGTTGTACCTCAGCGAAGCTCTCCATTAGGTAGTCATACTACTACTAATGGTGCTAGCTTTTAACAGGAAGGCTTATTCATTTTCGTACCTTGAAGCTCAGCCGCACAGGGTTGATGACACATTCGTTCTCATGTAAAAAGCGCGTACCTGAGTCAGAGTAGAGCTCATTGAGCTGCCGTTGAACATCTACCAATTCCACTCAATTATGGTTACCAATCTTGCTCTCAGAATAAGAGCAGAGCAAAAAATTAAGGGCCCCACCGCGATTCGAACGCGGGGCCTCCTGCAAATTTGGACGTTGTTGAACCCAAAGCAGGAATCATACCACTAGACCATGAGGCCGCTTTATTATAAGCTTGATGTTTATTCAAATATTTATAAAATTATATTACCATTTTTGATGTACAGATACGCCTTTGCCTGAGCTTCAATCAAGATGGAATATCGATTCTCAAAACGTCAATGGTGCTCGTGACCTAGCGCTGTTAGAGGCTATCTATGATTTGATGTATGCATAAATAGGGGATTTCCTTGGCGCTGGCTAGTGTACTGGTGTAGGCTAATCAGTTCTTCGGAGTTTTTCGTTGTCGTTTGCTACTGAGGTTGGCCCGGGCGATATTTATATACGTATGGAGATCGCGTGCGTTGATCTTCCTTTCATTGCATCAAAACACTCACCGATCTGCTTTTTGGAATTAATTGGTGGTTATCATTCTAATAGCTGCCTGGCAGCCAGTGCCATCCATTACTGAGAATACGAACTCTATATCGTGTTACGACTGCACATCTTGCGCTTAGGCCTCTTACATACTGACTTTTTTTATAGGGGCACTTTCTTTCTAGGTCCTGATCAGTATCTCATCTTTGCATTGCATTTGATGGTATCCTATAGATTCTAGGGATGTGGTGTACTGAACCATCGTCCAGCTGCACAAACGAGCCAATTAGTACGAACTGCAGTGAGCTGTATTGGTGACCCCAATAATACGAAGTTCGCAAATTGCATCATTACCAGCTACCCAACAATGTGTCAGTCAGGCAGCTTCTGTACCATACCGGATTAGGCCTTAGCGCATAGAGTATATAGTTCGAGCAGCTTCCATTTCAATACATCACGATTCTGCACTCCTTTTTCTCATTGACACAATGTGCACATCTTGAAATTCATTTTACAGCAGCCCTGATATCGACATAAGACTCCAGCACATCCGCAAATACCTCACTTGCTACTAGAGAAACTACTGTTTTTCCCGTCTTAATTGTTCTAGCGCTGCTACGGATATAACATGTCAGTTCAAGGGTCACGTGCATTGTTTCTGGTCTAGTACTTAAGCATGTTCAGGTCCCCTCTCCTTGGAGGGCGGAACCATATTCACTTGACTCTCTATTCATATACAATCTGATATAACATTATCATAATCGCAAACACAACGATGTGCATATGGTGGGGATAGCCAGAAAAGGCAAGGTACTGGTGGATGACTTCACAATCTGCAGTATGGATGAAAAGAAGCGGTATGTATTCAAACAGGGTTCTCATACTAACATGGCTATTGTAAGAGAACCGATTGCACGAGGGGACCAGGTAAAGAGTCTACAGCATATTATATTGATCATGTAATTAGGTTGAGGCACCGGCATGCCCGTAGGCGCCCACATGTACATGGGTTGCTATGTAGCACAACAGCATGTTGAGAGTCGCACACCGCTAAGACGAACATTTTCCCTAATTATAGCACACTTCCATAGACAGAACATAGATAAGCAAGAACAGTAGGATACAGACGTACTGCCAATCAAACTACCCCCACACGTGTGTAGGAAGTCCTGCAACGGATTATTTAATCTCATCGTCTGACGCATAATCTAGGAAGCTGTATCATCGCACCTTCCACAACCTGGCTGGCTTGAACCCATCTCTTCAACAGTGTGCATGCTTCTCATTTAGGGACTCGATAGGACGTGTGTTGTTAGCTGTACGAGGACAAATTTCTCTCCACGCTTATTAGCACGTAACCTAGTAAAACCATCTCGAGATGCATCATAAGACATTGTATATGCAGTTCCTTTTGTAAGCGAGCAAGCATTCCATAGTTCCGATTACTCAGGTATGAGTTCGAGACTACCCCGCATGACTCAGTCTGCATGTCGCGTCCTGCAGTATGCCCTGTCACATCATGTTCACTCTTCGTCTTCTCGCTAACTATTATGTCGCTGTATTCCGCCAACTCGAAAACATCCTCAAAGCTTTTACCAGCAGCAAATCATGCCCACCCTCATACCGCCCACATTTGATAAGATAGCATTTCAGCCCTTTCTGTAATACTGTTTGATTACGGACACACTTCTACCGCAAACTCACCGTCTTCGGTGTCGTCAGCGATTTTGTCGATATTGGGGTTTACGTTGGGAAGCGCTGGAGGGCCTACACGCAGTGTAGTTTGGCTATCGGGATAAGGGCTGTGGCACTGCGGCCGTGAAATTCTCTTTGCGTCTCGTATCCGTATCTACAATTTGCGATACCGGCAAAGGAACGAGATTCTGTTGCGGCTCCATGTTCTCCATCTTTTGCCTCTTACTTCGATGCGCATCTTCGTTGTGTGAACTCACTGAATCTGGTTCGGTGATCCTGACGTTGTTGAATTCGCCCTCCAAATGTAATTGCATGGCAGCACTTGGCATAAAGCCATCCTCGTCACCATCAGAAGGGGTGTCAGAATCGCCAATATCTGGTACTTCCGGGTGGCACCGCCGTAGCGCAATTGAAGGCGCAAGTCGATGCTTTTGTACTGGCGATAATGGAAGCGCACTATTGGCGACAAAGGATGAGCGCATTAGACCTGGCGATACTGGTTTAGGTACGTCTTTTTCGGATTCGATATCCTCTAAATCAATGCTTGTCTCGGCAATCTCATCTTCTAACGTCTGTGGCTTCGGACCGTCGGTCTGACTAGCTTCACTGCGTGCGATCTCATTCTGTGGAAGTTCGCGATGGGCAGCACTATCAATTACTGGCCCATCTTTTTCTTTGCTTCGCGGTTGACCCCTTACCTTGCCTGTAGATTGTAATTCAGGATCTCTATCAAGCCCATTGGGTGTTTGCTTCCCTTTAACTTTTTTCGAGCCTGCCATGCGTGCGTTCTGCTTCATGCGTCTCCTAACTTGTTCCGCCTCTTCCTCCTTCTCTGCAACTGCCTGCGCCTCGGCCTCGATCCTGAACTGTTCATTCTCAAAGCGCTCAAGCTCCCGAGGTGAAACATACTGCAAGATGCAATTGACATATACCCTCTCAACCTCGGTGCCTAGTTTCTCAGTGTTGTCGCTGCTCTGTACCCATGTTGAGGTCGGTTCCTGTCCGCCCAGGTATGTAATCTCGACGAGGTAATAATTGCGTCCGAACCCATCTTCTGTTTGTCGTCGCTCTAGTATACGTGTTCGTGTATCTGGTATTGGGCATTCATTTGGAAGTGTGGGCGTCACAGTGACGGGTTCCTGGCGAATGTGCCAGATGTTATCGTATACTTCTGGGCCGGGAGTGTACGCCTCCCATTCCCACTACTATATGTTAGCAGTATGCTCATCTAGGAAATGTGATTCCATAAACTTACGATCAGGGTATTTTCTCTGCCTTTACCATGGCCACGACCGCGACTACGGCCACGACCACCTTGTGCATCTTTCACAGACATCTTGTCCTAGAAGTCTTGCGTGAGATTGATAGCATATGTAGTTCGAAGTCATACAGACGCAGGAACAGCGACCTATCGCTGTTGCGACGCGTCATAGCGAAGAGTGGTGGTGGGTGAAACAGCAAACGCAAATTCGCGATCCAGAAGGTTCAGGGGCTGACGTAATCGCTACTTCTATCTGCGCATCCAGGACGTATCCTTTCGCACCCCCTCTCTCTGCACCATTCAATCCTCATGGTAGATTCATCTCCAGCCCTGTGTTCCATTCTCAGTTTGTTCTTCAAAGATAAATGTTAGATCGACAGGGCTGAAAGAGGTTGCAGGCGTGTAAATTTCGGTGCTATCTAACCAGGTTGGCTCTGTGCTCATGTTATGTCATAGTAATCTCGTACAATCGATATTTTCTCTCGCACCCATGGAGCACATCGTTTTGCTAAAACTCTTGCATTCTTAAGGCCGATCAGACCCATGATGTGTAAAGCTTAGAATTCACCTCTATGCATGACCAATCTTGTGGCGCTCCTTTAGCACCCAATAGCCGCTCATTCCTCCAACTAGCTACCTCCTCACAGCATCAGTCAGCATAATGACTGGAGTAACTACTGGCCAACTAGAAACGGATCGGCGAATGAATTATTGTGGCCCCGCCTCTACCGTTTCGATAAGACCTTCCTCGCTTGCTTCCGGATCCTCGACAACAGCACGTTCTGACCTCATTCCAGAAAGGATGCCAGAACCAACCCTTGGATGCCAAATCGCGCCCCATTACAACCACGATTATGACAGCGGCAGCGATACTACTGATACCGAAAGCGAAGTCGGCAGCCCGGTTCAAGAAGAAATTACCAGGAATGCTTTGGCCATTGAGAAAGCTGAGACGCAGCACTCGCGTGGTATCACTCCAGCACTGTCCAAGATCAACACCCAACGATCGAGACGCAGTCGCAAGGATGCTCCGCCAGAGCCAGTTGGTTTCTGGCATTGGCAAATGGTAATATAACCACAAACCCAAAGATGTCTAAACTAACAAAATAGGCTGGCGTTCGATTGCATGTGCTTAAATTATGGGTTCGAACAAGTAGGTCTGGTGCATGGAACATAGTAGCAGATATACTCATCGATGAACAGACTTGATCCTGGCTATTGCTATCATGGCCTTCCTGTGTCTTTTTTGGGGTGCGTTGTTCCGCCAGAATGATAATATCAAAAATTTAGAAATCATTGTGGTGGATTTTGATGGCCAAGTTGCGCCTTACACAAGCAGCACGCCACTTGTTGGGCCTTTCGTAACTCAGGCTGTCAACGATATGCTCAATTCTGGTGGTGTTGTCCCTACTTACACATTTCGACCCCCTCAAGACTTTGGGAACGATCCGCTCAAAGTTCGCGAAAGTGTGTACGATTTTCATGCCTGGGGTGCAGTCATCATTAATCCGAACGCGACTGCACTTCTTGCCGATGCTATCTATGCAGGCAACGCAAGCTACGACCCCTTTGGCGCCTGTCAGATTGTCTACAACTCTGCGCGGGATCAGACAACAATATCATCATACATTGTCCCAAGTCTGACCGCGCTTCAGAAACGGGTTGTGTCCACATTTGGCCGCACATGGATCTCTTACCTAAGAGATGATATCCAGACTGTACGCATAGACACCACACCACAAGCTCTGTCTCCCGGCATCGAGTTCACCGTCTACGATCTGCGTCCTTTCGGCCCGCCCATCGCCACACCTGCAGTCAGCATCGGGCTGATCTACCTGATTATTATTTCTTTCTTCAGCTTTACCTTTTTCCTCCCAATTCATTTGAAATACCTCTCTCCAAAGGGTCACCCACCGTTGATTTTCCGTCACCTCATCATCTGGCGTTATGTCGCGACCGTAATGTCTTACTTTTTCCTCTCTCTGATCTACTCGTTTGTGAGTCTTGCGTTCCTCATGCCCATGAGCAATCAGCCAGCCAGCCATGTTTGGGTAGCGAAGAATGCAAATGCCTACAGGCATGGCACATTCGTCGTGTATTGGGCGGGTAATTGGGTCGGAATGATTGCTTTCGGCTTGGCGAGCGAGAACATGGCGATGCTCCTTGGCACACCCTGGACTGCATTATGGCTTATCTTTTGGGTGATAAGTAACGTTGCGACTGGCTTCTACGCACTCGAACTTGCACCTACGTTCTACCATTGGGGATATGCTTGGCCAATGCACAATAGTAAGTTTTAACCCTTGTTTCATCATCCAAGAGTTATAAGCTGACTCTCGAAAGTTGTGGAGCTAACACGCTCAACTCTTTTCGATCTACATTCACGGGTTGGCCGCAATTTTGGCATCTTATTCGCTTGGGTTGCCATCGACACAATCCTTTTTCCAATCTGCTGCTACTACATGCGCTGGAACACGGCTCGGGTGAAGCGCAATACGGCACAGAAAGAAGCCGAGTGGCACACCGAGATGGAGAAGCAGAGGGAAAATCCTAGTCTCATGGCAAGAGTAACTACGAGAGGGAGCAGAAGGGATAGACTTGACAGTAGGAGTGTCAAGCGCGAAGTGGCTGTGTGAAACACTGTTAGAGCAGAGAGCAAGTCACTGCCCTCAACTCCAAGCCTACTGATTAAATAGTACAGGTTTTTAATAGCCAACATGTTATAATATTGTAATTTTTACAACAAGGCCATTATTTGGACGCATTTTCAATTGTGTACCAAAAGCCTGCAATGAATTCCATACACACAGCTATCCGTCATGACATAATGTGAACGAAAACTGCTAGTCTATTCTTCATATTATTTACACGTTCATCTCAACGGTTTCGTAAATTCTACAAAACCACGGTCAGTTATGTATGTAGTTCCCCCATAGATCAACCATACTCCATCAACAAAGCCCTTGCCCTGTTTTCCAGTCCCTGCGTTGCTAGCTTCTCCAACAGAATATCCTTAAAAAGAATAATTAGCCATGGGCGCCACAGTGCGGTGGTGATACTCATACCTGCATGTCTTTTAGACAGAATGGGTCCATCGTGTTGCGACCTCGATGTATTACGCGCAAATCCGAAGGCTGCATCTAAAATCCAGCATTAGGTCTCCAAGTCTGATATTGATATTCTTGGTCACAACAATTCTCAACCTGTCTTTGAATGCATTACGATCTTTCATGCGGTGCTGAGGGCCTGCCAGGCGCGGTCTGAGTTCTACTGTTTCTTATTGCTACATAAAAGAACTAAAATATAGACGTCCTCATATATCACTCATTTTCACAGTTAAGTTCTCGCCAGGCCTGAAGGAACTGGCGCATTAGTTGAAGGAGTGACTGCAACATATGCTTTCGTACCGGCAACCAACTCATCAATTTCTCCTTTTTAATTGGTTTCTATTTTCCCAGCAACAAAGTATCCCAGAACATAATTTGAGGCTTCCCAAATTATTTGTTAAATCCTTGTCTGAGACCTATATGAAGGCTACGAAGTCGTACGTCACGTGATGGCGCGTGAATCACGATACATCATTACCTGGCCTTCTTTGTCATACTATTGGCACGTGAGTCACGTGGGATATATTTGGGAACCCATGCACAATAGTTGTACCATGTAACTGAAGGTGATTCTCAGATGTTCGCTGTCACCGTCTGACAGAGCCTTGGCAGTTTCCTGCACCTCTCGCCACTTCCTTCTGCCAGCTTGATGACTGACCTGTTTCAGTTTCCCTTTTTTTGTTCATCAAAACACACCATGTGGCTGTGTGCGAGAATTATGTATACAGATAGATGAGAAAGACGCTCTATTATTTCAAGTATCCCGGCCTGGATTTCGTCCAGGCTATTATATAGTACACCTGGCAATAAATTTCAGGTTCACGACAGCGCTTGGCTTGCAACACAAAGCTTTGTCCTCTTATGGATTGACATGATTCGTCAGGTTTCAATAAGCGTTATAAGCCGGGCTAAATTGCGGTGTAGTGTAAGAATTTTTCGCAGAAAGGCTTGCGCTTGGTTTTGCTGAACCAGCATGCTTATAACAGTATGGGTACTCTACTATATCAGGAGGGGTGCATCGCACTGTGTTTTACTAACGTGTACGAACGACTACGTTGGACGTTGCACAAACCCGCTTCTAATACTGTTGGAAGTTGTCACGGTTGAGATGTCTACTTACGGTCGACGGCATAGGCGCCCACCTGCGAGTCGGTTGCTATGTCGCACAACAGCATGTCAACA